>JAXQQM020083437.1:0-206773 GCA_034641835.2 Pinus albicaulis
GTTGGCATATGTTGTCCTTGATGGAAACCTACTTGATGAAGTTGATGGTAACCTACTTGATGAAATAAGATTATTGACAATATGATGCAGAGTGTTGTCCTTGATGGCAACCTACTTGATAAAGTTGATGACAACCTACTTGATGAGTTAAAGGGGAGATTGTTGGCAATGTGATACAATGTGTTGACTTTGATGGAACCTGCTTAATGAAGTTGTCCTTGATGGAAACTAACTTGATGAGTTGTTAATAATGTAAATCTGATGTATCTACAGATCAGTTCAGAAGTAGCAGAAGAAAGGAATTCAGAAAGTGCCAGAATAATGATAAATAAGTTATGCAACAAAGAATACGCGGGTTTGTTAAGGTGAAGTAGCGTATGCACGTGGAAAAGTACGTGCCAAGCCGCGTATGCCAATTTGCACTCTAAATTTAGAATACCAAGGGGTGTTACCATGGTATTGACCCATTGTATTGAGCGCTGGAATATCTATTTGATCCCGTCCAGGAATACCATTAGTATTTGAGTGGTTTTGACTCATGGTATTGACAAAGGCTAAATCTATATAAGGAGAAGAAGATCATGGTGCAAGGGTGTGCATGAGTAAGGGTTGTGAATGAATAAATCTCTCTAAGGAATATCTGCATGGATGAACTCTATTCTTGATTGATAGATCTGAATCTATGTTGCACCTATGAAGAAAATGATGAAGAGGGATCTCTAGATATGAAATGTATATGTATTTTCTAGATCTGTTTATGGAATGTTTAGATCTGAGATGAGGCGAAATTCTTTCTGAAGTAAAGGATGAAATCTGAGTTTTTTATCTGATCTGAAGAGCTACACAATCCTGAAAATTTACAGATGTATACACAGGTTCGCTTCAGAAAAAGCGCGTGTATATGCGGGTCTGCTTAAGGAAAAGCGCGTATGGGAAGATAGGGCTTTCTGAAGAATGCACATAATTATATGTGGGTTGGTCTACATGAAAGCGCGTACAGACGCAGGTTCAGTGAAGTAAAAGCGCTTATGGAATCTAGGGTTTGTTGAAGTAAGTGGAATAAAATGCCTGATCTGTTTTGTTGTTCTATTGTTATCTGTCAATGATGTATTCATACAGAACTGGGTTGTTTGAATGATGAATATGCTGCTGATTATATTGATTGAAGATCAAGTCGTTTGTTGATTGGTTGATGATTCAATGAATGAATTGATGGGGTTATAAGTTTCAGTTTGATGAATGTTGAGCTTAAATGTGTGGAGTGGGTCTAGTCTAAAAATATGATGAAAAGTGTCCTACAAGTTGTGTTGTATGGAAGTTGTTGGATCCAGTATGAAAAATTGATGAAACGTGGTCCATGATAGTGCGAAGGACGAAACCTTCGATGAGGGTTCCAGCTCCCTTCCGGTGGTAGGCTGGTAGCGAGGAAAGCGAGGGCAAGTAGCTCCTTCCGGGAGAGTTTGGTAACGAGAAGCGAGGGGTTGTAGCTCCCTTCCGGGGAGAGGGTTAAGCGAGAGCGGGGGGTTGTAGCTCCCTTCCGGAGAGGCAGGAGAGGCCTGTGTAAAGAACACAGCCTTACTTGGTGGAGTGCTGCGTGCTGGTATGAGTGCAACGCCCGATTACATGGTTGTACGATGTTTTCTTTATAATAAAATATTGAAGACTGAGACGACAGAAGCGGTGGTTTTCTCCCGAATTGGGTTTCCACCTTAAATCCTGGTGTTCATGTGTGTTGCTTATGTGTGATGATTTATTCTATTCTTAGTGCACATGTTTACTATTTACTAAACATCTAATGAATGAATGATGCAATGATCTAAGCAAATAATTATCAGCATAATGAGATCTTTGTTAATACGCGAGTTTTATTAAGGATATCTGCGTGTATACGCGAGTTGGCTTCAGTAAAGTAGCGTATGGGTTTTAGAGAAAGAAAAAGTAAAAATTTTTGAGTATGCTCTAAATACTGATTCCCCCCCCTCTCTCAGTATTTTTCCCAACAATTGGTATCAGAGGAGGTCCTTTTGCAGAAGCTTGATCGCTTGAAGGAGATCTGTCACAATGGGAAGGAAGCAAAAGAAGAAGGCTACTCAAAAGAAGATATCTCAGAAAACATGTGTAGCAGAAGATGAAGAAGATAAAACAGGTACTGATTGTTGTTCTTGTGATTCACTTTCTTGTGCAAGCAATGGTAAAGATAGTGAAAGTAATGTTATGGATATAGAAGAAGCTCTCAAGATTAAAGTTGAAGATCAACAAAGATCATTTAAAGAAAGAGAAGTTATCTACAATGAGATGATCTCTCAAATGAAAGGACAAATAGAAATACTGAATGGTCAGATAGACAAGTATCAAAGGTTTTACAATTATGCAACCAATCGAAATAAAAGACTTGAAGCAGAAATCATTGATCTAAATGAAGATTCGGAAGCATCAAATAAGAATAATGAAGAAATTCTACAATTATTTGAAAAAGAAGGACGTGAAGCAGAAATCATCTCGCTCAAAACAGATCTGGAAAAATCAAATAAGAAGAATGAAGAACTTCTACAAATTTTTGAAGAACAAGAAAATGGGTTGAAAGAAGAGATTTTAAAACTGAATGATCAAGTAGAAGAAGGAAGAAGGGTCGAAGTAAGTATGAAGAAGCAATGCCAAAAATTGGAGGTTGAGGTAAATATTTTGAAAGGTAAATTAGAAGAAAAAGATAAGCTCTTGAGGTTTCAAGATAGTACTAAGATTCTGGACAATATTCTTAGTAGTCAAAGGTCTCCCTCTGTTAAATTTGGTCTTGGTTTTCATGAAACTATTAAAGGAGAATCTAGTTCACAAGGAAGTGCTAAATATTCAAAGGATATCAATGCAAAACCTGAAGTGTTGGAAGAAACAAAAGGTCAACCGACAATCATGAACTCTCAAAAGAAATCATTCCCTCCTAACTATAGAAGCATCAATAATGTTGAATGCTTTAAATGTCATAATTATGGGCATATTGCAGCCAATTGCAGAAGTAGAATGTTTCAATCACATAAAAACAGATTCTACACAGAAAGGTACTCTGGTTTCTTCAAGGGATATTGTTTTTCATGTAGCAAGTATGGTCATAAAGCAACTGATTGCAATAGAAGAAAGAATAGAAAAACACATTATGATCCATATGCTTACTTTTCTGGTCATGCAAGATGTTATGCCTGTAACAAGTATGGACATGTAGAAAAAGAATGCAGGATGAATGGATCTGATAAATTGGATAATTTCCAGCACACAATAAGAAATTTCAAGCAAAGCTGGAAAAGGAAGGAGGACTAGTCAAAAACGTAGGGAATAATAATCCTACTGTAATCATCCGCTTCTAAAAGCTTATTTCTCATAATCACTGCAGGAATGATGTGAGATACATTATAGAGATTAGTAATGTATCATCACAGGGGGAGAAATGTATGGTGATTCTCATGATTGGCTTGGTAATTCTGGTTATGTTTATTTCTGACAGTGCATCTGATGTGAAGAAGACAGGTACAGGTGGTACAAATTCAGGGGGAGATGAAGTTGTGGAAATTTTCAGTGTTTCACTTTCCATACATGGGTTTAGTGAACTAAAGCCGCGTATACACGCGAGTTCTGCTGGAGACAGTCGCGTATGCTTTTCTGATAAGAAAAACAGGAAGACAGCTAAAGATCAGGAACACAGGTTCAAGCTAACAACTAATGATTGCATTGTTGGCATTATATCTGATTATTCCTTAGTTCTTGCTCAAATGATGATGACATGATACATGGTTTCTTATGATGAGATTATGGATGAACCCTAATTGCTTTTTGCTAAAGAATATCTTTTGTTTTCACCATGGATATGATGGAAGTCTTATGATTCAGAGATAAGGATAGATCATGCATAGTTTGTTGCTGATGACTTGTGACACAATTGAGATCTTATATACATAATTCCTACACAAATTTGATTATGAAATAAAGATAAATCATGAAGATCTTGGTGATAAGAGATCACATGGATGATTGCTTGACACATATTGTCTATTGAAGAAGTTGTTCTGGTGTGATAATTCCTATTGGGAAGAATTTGTTGTTGCTGCAAAAAATCTGAAGGCCTGGTTACTGATGCACTAAGCACTTATGCTACAAATGTTGGATAACACTTGAAAACATAGCTACGTTGTCCTATCTTTCTTCTCTCATATATCCCAGCGAAGCATTCGAATATCTCAGACAGAAGCTGGGAGTAGTCTCTTCCATACAGAAGAGCAGATCTAATTAAATCATAAGATTAAATTGGATACGCGGGTTACCTGAAAGACAGTCGTGTATATACGCGAGTTTATACACAGAAAACCGTGTATGGGTGGTTGCTGACATAATGTTTCTGGGTCAGCATTTTTCAGCACAGCTGCAGTATTGTTTGGTATCCCTGGTGATGTTCCAGTTCTCATAATTTTGTTTCATTCTCTGATATTATTGATGAATATGCCTTGATGATTTGTTGTTGAAACTGTTCAGGATGCACAAGCTAAGGGGGAGTTTTGGTCATACGAAAAGGATGCATTGTTGGCATTCTAAGTATTTGTTGTGGTTTGATCTCATGCTTGAGATTCTTTGATCTTGATTGTATAAGTCATTTCTGCAATATGATGAAAAGGTCATGCTGAGACCTATGATGTAAAATTGTAATTTTCAGTCATGTAAGGACTTTTTCAAATTTGTAAACCCACTTGGTTGGGTAGATGAGTCAAAATGTGTAAACCCACTTGGTTGGGTACTTGAGTCAAATACGTAAATCCACTTGGTTGGATCCTTGATGTAAGTATGAGTCCTTGGTAGGTCATAGAGTCATGTAATTCATTGCATAATATGTTTAAAGATTCAGCATGAACTCAGGGGGAGCAAGGTAACTTCAGTGCACATCAGATCTACAGAGCTCTTCTTTCTACATGAGGAGAAAAACCTTGTTTTGGTTTTCATCCGCCCTTTGCCCTTGATGTCAAAGGGGGAGAGTAACATGGTGTTTGAATAAGGGGAGAGCATCATGGTGTTTGCATAATGGTTATATTCAATATATCTATCTATTGTGATGATCAAACACCATCATGGTTGCCATCAAGTCCAAAGGGGGAGATTGTTGGCATATGTTGTCCTTGATGGCAACCTACTTGATGAAGTTGATGGTAACCTACTTGATGAAATAAGATTTTTGACAATATGATGCAGAGTGTTGTCCTTGATGGAAACCTACTTGATAAAGTTGATGACAACCTACTTGATGAGTTAAAGGGGAGATTGTTGGCAATGTGATACAATGTGTTGACTTTGATGGAACCTGCTTAATGAAGTTGTCCTTGATGGAAATTGACTTGATGAGTTGTTAATAATGTAAATCTGATGTATCTACAGATCAGTTCAGAAGTAGTAGAAGAAAGGAATTCAGAAAGTTCCAGAATAATGATAAATAAGTTATGCTACAAAGCATATGCGGGTTTGTTAAGGTGAAGTAGCGTATGCACGCAGAAAAGTACGTGCCAAGTTGCGTATACCAATTTGCACTCTAAATTTAGAATACCAAGGGGTGTTACCATGGTATTGACCCATTGTATTGAGCACTGGAATATCTATTTGATCCCGTCCAGGAATACCATTAGTAGTTGAGTGATTTTGACTCATGGTATTGACAAAGGCTAAATCTATATAAGGAGAAGAAGATCATGGTGCAAGAGTGTGCATGAGTAAGGGTGGTGAATGAATAAATCTCTCTAAGGAATATCTGCATGGATGAACTCTGTTCTTGATTGATAGATCTGAATTTATGATGCACCTATGAAGAAAATGCTGAAGAAGGATCTCTAGATCTGAAATGTATATGTATTTTCTAGATCTGTTTATGGAATGTTTAGATCTGAGATGAGGTGAAATACTTTTTGAAGTAAAGGATGAAATCTGAGTTGTTTATCTGATCTCAATAGCTGCACAATCCTAAAAATTTATAGATGTATATGCAAGTTCGCTTCAGTAAAAGCGCGTGTATACGCGGGTATGCTTAAGGAAAAGCGCGTATGGGCAGATAGGGTTTTCTGAAGAATGCACAGAAGTATACGCAGGTTGGTCTGCATGAAAGCACGTACATACGCAGGTTCAGTGAAGTAAAAGCGCGTATGGAATCTAGGGTTTGCTGAAGTAAGTGGAATAAAATGCCTGATCTGTTTTGCTATTCTACTGTTATCTGTCAATGATGTATTCATACAGAACTGGGTTGTTTGAATGATGAATATGCTGTTGATTGAAGATCAAGTCGTTGGTTGATTGGTTGATGATTCAATGAATGAATTGATGGGGTTATAAGTTTCAGTTTGATGAATGTTGAGCTTAAATGTGTGGAGTGGGTCCAGTCTAAAAATATGATGAAAAGTGGCCTACAAGTTGTTTTGTATGAAAGCTGTTGGATCCAGTATGAAAATTTATGAAACGTGGTCCGCAATGGTGCTAAAGGTCGAAGCCTTCAGTGAGGGGGTTGTAGCTCCCTTCCAGTGGTAGCTGGTAAATGAGAGCAGGGGGTAGTAGCTCCCTTCCAGGAGAGGCTGGTAAACGAGAGCACGAGGTTGTAGCTCCCTTCCAGGAAAGGCTGGTAAACGAGAGCAGGGGGTTGTAGCTCCCTTCCAGGAGAGGCTGGTAAACAAGAGAAGGTTGTAGCCTTCTGCAGGTGGGTGCCTGCGTGCTGGTATGAGTCTGCGCCAGTACATGGTTATACGATGTTTTCTTTATAATAAAATATTGAATCTTGACAGCCGTGTGTTGGTTTTCTCCTAGAATTGGGTTTCCACCTTAAATCCTGGTGTTCATGTGTGTTTCTTATGTGTGATGATTTATTCTGTTCTTACTGCACATGTTTACTATTTACTAAAAATCTAATGAATGAATGATGCAATGATCTAAGCAAATAATTATCAGCATAATGAGATCTTTGTTAATACGCAAGTTTTATTAAGGATATCTGCGTGTATACGCAAGTTGGCTTTAGTAAAGTAGCGTATGGGTTTTAGAGAAAGAAAAAGTAAAAAAATTTTAGTATGCTCTAAATACTGATTCAACCCCCCTCTCAGTATTTTTCCCAACAGATCTTTGAGCATTAAGAATTTTGTCCAAATGACCAGAGCTTTCCATTTGTGAAATATTCATAGTTAATTCAATTTGGACCTTTTCTAATTTCTTCCTCAGGCTTACCACTTCCTCTTCTAGTTTTTCTCGCTCCTGATTTTTCTCCTTTATTTATCTTTTCAGAATATCCTCTATTTTCCTTGATTTTTCTAGTTCAATCTTCAATTTAATAAGATCTTTTGAGTCTAGTTCTATCTTTGCATATTTTATAGGAATCTCTTTTTGTTTCTTACTCTTAAGTTTAAAGTCTTCTTATTTCCTCCAAGGCACTAATTAGCTCCCCCTTAAGATCTACCTCACCTTTGTCTTCAAATTCGAGGAGATCTTCCTCGAGCTCTTCCTTGGCCATCAAAATGAATTCTAATGTTCCTTCTTAATTGGGGGATTAAACCTGAGCTCTCAGATGCAATGTTGTCTTTTTGAACATAGAATTATCTTCGATTAAATCTGTTCCATTTCGGCCTATTGCTGAAATTGGTTTTCTCTTTCCCTCTTGACTAATTCTCCATTTTCTTGTGAGGAAATTTAGATGTATATTTCCCCACTCTTCCATAGTTAAAGCACTCAAATGGAATTTTACCTTTATAATTACATGTTCCTTTCTCCAATCTTCTGGCAAATTTGGCCTCTTCTTCATCAGAGTAGGAGCATGTACCTTCCTTCTCTTCTCTTCACATATCAGCCTTAAACGCTACCTCCCTCACATTTGAATTCCCTTTTGAAAGCCTCATCTCATAGGTCGTCAAGTTTCTAAGAAATTGGTTCATGGTCAATGTTTCCTATTTTGTTGTTTCTTCTATGGTAGAAACCTTAGGGTTAAACTTGGATGGTAAATATCTCAATATATTTTGTAAAATTACACATTCCTTAATGGTTTCTCCTAGAGCTTTCATGTTATTCACAATTTCAGCAACCTTTAAGAAGAAACTGGCTATATCTTCATCTTCATTCATTTTTACATTTTTAAACTGAGCTCTATAGGCTTGCAGTTAGGCCATATTCACCTTTTCATCTCCCTCATGGATATGTTCTAACGTATCCCATATTTCTTTGGTTGTCTTATTGTGCATTACTTTGATAAATTTTGACTCACACAGACCACTCAATAGTGCATTCACTGCTTTTGCATTAGCTATGAAATCTTGTTTGGCTTCTTTCTCTGTGTCAGTGTCCTTTGGAGCATATTTTGATTCCACAGTAGCCCAAACTTCTATACCTAGAGACATTATGTATGTCCTCATTCTTATTTTACAGTAGGCATAGTTTGTGCCAATAAACAAAGGGACCTTATTTTTTGAGCATCCTTCTAATCTAGCCATCTTGGGGACCTAAGATCTCCTTCCAGTTTTTAAACTAATATAGAAGGAATTGGATATTATACCAATTTTTGAACACTTACTTAAACTGAGAGGGGGGGGTGAATCATTTTAGTGCATCCATGGTCTTTTAAAACTTCTTTTACACTTATTTACACCTTCATTTCATGATCAAATTAATGTATAATGGAACAAAAATATAAATAAGTGAGAAGCGAGTATTAAGAAGATTAAATATAGAATATCAACCCATAATCATCATGCACATAGACAACAAATATAAGTGGAAAACCATAAGGGAGAAAACCACATATTATTATTGTTGTGTTGAAAAGGCAAGCTCCAACTCCCTCTCACCAGAGATTTTCTATAGGCTCCAACCTACAAGAAGCTACTACCTCAAATTATGCAAGCTAAACCTTGCAAGGAAGCTCCAAATCCCATCTGTTTTCTGCAAGCTACAACTGACAGGAGGCTCCTACCTCAACCAGCTACAACTAGAAATCTATCAAGCTACAACTTGATGTGGAAGCACCAACTTCCTCAATCTAAAATAAACTCATTTGTTGATTTACCTGGATATCATCTCTGTTTTATGCCTTCTTCACTGTTGTCCTTCCAACCTTCAAATATTCTTTCTATTAGCTCTGGATCTTCACAGCTTATCTATTTTCTCCTTCTCATTCTTCCACTCTATAACCTCTTTTTGAATATGACAATAACATCATTTATATAGATCACCTCATAGTTGTTTGCATTCCATATGTGAATATGAAATGAACAGGTATGACTCTTTTCCTTCCACCTTCTCATTTCCTCACTCAACACATTCAAGATGTTACAACACTATGTACTCATTTCAGTATTACATTGGAGTTTTTCTTTGCCTAAGAAGACTTGCCTTTGCATCACAAACAATATAAAATAAATAATACATTTAAAATTACAACAATATTTCAATTCAGCCCTTTCAACTTCTTCCTTTTCTGTTCATTTTGTCTTCTCTGCCTGTTGTCCCTTTATCTTCTCTACCTACTGTTATATTTCTAACTATTCTGCACAACCGTCTTTTCCTAACTTGACCCATGCCTTTACATTTTACACAGCCTCTGCCTATTGCATATATTACTTGCAATGTTCCATGCTCTTCTCTCTGTGTTGGTTCACTTATACACCCGAGTACTTCCTTCGCGTTTAACCTTTGTTTTAATAGGCGCACTACCATGTTCACTACATTCAGGTCACTTGCATTCAACCTTTCCTCTTAATTCATAGCCGCAATTGCATAACACTGTTCTGCACAGGGTCGGTTCCTTTTACTTACCCGAGCCTTTCCATGTCGTGTTCAACCTTTTCCTTTGTTACCCAAGTCAACCTCTGCTTCCACCATTTTCTTCACAAAAACAGCGCAAAACACATTAAGCCTGGACATGAAATACATTGATATTTACCTCTGAACAATATCGCGTCCGCTTTTTATTGCATTTTTTCATTTAAATCGTTCTACACTATATGCCTCCTTTGCTCTCTGATGCAATTTACAAATGGAAAACCCATACTCCCAGACTTTAAATTATTTAGAATTAAAATCTGAGATGCATCGCGTCCGCTACATTATCGCACTTCGCACTTCATCGTTCTCATGTGCTTCTTAAGTGCTTATCCTCCTAAGCTTTGTGATTTGCGATATGAGATTGGGTCCCACTTAACTTTATCACTACTTCCCTATCGCAAGTTTCTTATCCCAAAGTTCTCCTTATTTTTTGCAGTATGTGATATACTTCGCATCGCAACTCATATAACTTGCGAAGTCTTATCATATAAGCATAACAATTGCCATTTTGATGTGTGGTATGTGGGTCAGGTCCATTTCATCTCCACGTCATCGTGCCACGTCACCTTGCCACATCACTGTCATGTCACTGCCACGTCATTGCCACGTCTTTTCCACGTCATCATAAATTAAATATGATTTGTGGGGTCAGGACCACATCATCTGCCACATAATATTTCCATGTCACTGCCAAATTACATCCATGTCACTGACACGTCATATCCATGTAACTGCCACATCATATCCACGTCATTGCCACGTCACTTCCCGTACTTTGTAGTTCACAACTTATAACCGTTTAACTTAGTAGTTACCTCTATTTCGTGCAATCTGTGATATTGCATCGTGCCAACATGTGTCCCTTCTCCACTTCACATCACACACAACTTAAATTTCCCTACGACGCCCTTAACACTAAACTTTTAAATGTTGTGATTTGTGAAATTTCTCTTGAAGCGATTCGATCTCCGTCGTCCATCTCTCGCCTTCACTTTTGCGATCTAATACCGACCGTCCATTTTCCTCCCTTTGAATTCTTCAAATACTTCTCTGCCTTAGTCTATTTTTCGTTCTTTATTCTATCATGCTCTATAACTCTAGTTTCTCCATGCTGTTCCTCCTAAGCTTCTTCTTGAGCTCGTCTTTGTTATTTAATCTCATCCCAAGTTGTCACACTCGACATACATATTTTCATATTGATTAAAGCCCTCTCTATCTCTCGGCTCTCACCTCTCTCTCTTCTCTTAATCATCTTTTTTTAATTAGCCTCTTCCTCTCTTCTCTTGCCTCTTCCTGCTTCTACTATGTGTAAGATATTTGGTCCTCACTGTGTCTAGCAAATCCAATTTCCTTTTGCTATACGCCGAAGTAATTCACTACCTCTCTGCTTCATCCCCTGCTTCTCTCCCTTTGTTGTATCTCTATTGCCTTTACATTATTTTTGGTTCTGGTGTTGCTTTTTTGTGCTCCTTTGCCATCAATGAAAATATTTCCAACAGTTGGTATCGGAGCATCATTCAAGGGGGAGAGAAGTCCATAAAATTTGTCACAAAAGAGCTAGAGCAATGGAGAAGTGTATGGTATAGGTCCTCAAGATCAGAGTATTATGTCTGAAATACATCAAAATTCCATCACATATCACATCTTTCAAGCAGTAAGGGACATAAGTATAGAACATTCTATGGTGACAAACCTTACATACAAGTTTCTCAAAGTGTTCTCCCAACAAATATTGTACACCAGTCTGGAGAAGCATGGTACAAAGTTAGAAGAAGAGGGTCTAAACAAAACTTAGAGAGAGGACATGCAAAGATAGAATCTACACTGGGAAATGTGCAACCATTTTCCATTAATTTCAAAGGGGGAGGAAAAGAAAGTAGAGGAAGAAAAGACACTTCTCAGAATGAAAGGGGGAGGAAGTCCCGGAGGAAGTATTGGAGTATTTCCATAAATGCCAAAGGGGGAGATTGGAAATATTGTCATTGATGGAAAGGAAGCACAAAGGAGCAGCACCAGAACCACCAATAATGTAAAGGTAGCAGAGATACAAAAAAGGCAGAGAAGCAGAAGATGAATTAGAGAGGCATTGAATTGCTTCAGCGCACAGCAGAAGGCAATCAGATTTTCTAGACACAGCAAGGACCAAAGATATTCCACATAGCATAAGCAGGAAGAGGCGAAAGCCAAGAGGAAGAGACCAATTAAACAAAGATGATTAGGCCAAGAGAGAGAGGTGAGAGCCAAGAGATAGAGAGGGTTTTAATCAGTATGAAAATATGTATGTCAAGTGTGATGACTCGAGATGAGATTCAATAACAAAGACGAGCTCAGGAACAAGCTCAGAAGGAAAAACGTGGAGAAATCGGAGTTATAGAGCGCGATAGAAAAAGGAATGAAAAATAGACTAAGGCACATAATTCTTTGAATAATTCCAAGGGAGGTGAACAGACAGCCAGGATTAGATCGCAAAAGTGAAGGCGAGAGATGGACGGCGAAGATCGAATCGCTTCAGGAGCGATTTCACAAATCGCAACATATAAAAGTTTAGTATTAAGGGCATCGCAGGGAAATTTAAGTTGTGTGTGATGCAAAGCGGAGAAGGGACACGTGTTGGCACGACATAATATTGTAGATTGCACGAAATAGAGAAAACCACTAAGTTAAATTGTTATAAGTTGTGAACCCCGAAGTACGAGCAGTGACATGGCGATGTTGTAAAGATGACATGGCAGTGACATGGATATGATGTGGCAATGGCGTGGACATGATGTGGCAGTGACGTGGATATGACATAGTAGTGACGTGGCAGATGACGTGGCCCCGACCCCACAAATCACAGTTAATTTATGATGACGTAGCAATGACGTGGCAGTGACGTGGAAGGTGACATGTCACGATGACGTGCAGATGACATGGACCTCGCCCACATATCGCACATCACAATCAACGGCTCTTATGTTTATATGATAAGACTTCACAATTTATATAAGTTGTGATGTAAATTATATCTCATACCACATAAAATAAGGAGAACTTTGCGATAAGAAACTTGCGATAGAAATCTGTGATAGTGAAGTAGTGATAAATTCAAGTGGGACCCAATCTCATATCGCAAATCACAAAGCTTAGGGGGATAAGCACTAAAGAATCACATGATAACGGCGAAGTGCAAAGTGCGATAATGGAGTGGACGCGATGCAGCTCAGATTTTATTTCTAAATAATTTGAAGTCCAGGAGTATGGGTTTTCCTTTTGTAAATCGCATCAGAGAGCAAAGGAGGCATATAGCGTAGAACGATTGAAATGCCGAAATGCGATAGAAAGCAGACATGATATTGTTCAGAGGTAAATATCAACATATTTCATATCTAGGCTTAACGTGTTTTGCATTGTGTTGGCGAGGAATCAGGTCTCGCGGACAAGACCCAAGTTCAGGAGTTGTGGCCAACAAAGGGGTCCGATGTAGTCTAGGATCACGTCGGCATTTTCACCCTACTCTGGAGAGGAGAGAGTCTCACCCGAGGCGTGCTGCAACCACATGCAGAAGGGGATGAGATAAATGGCAAGGAACAAAGTCACAACTCATGATGGACAATGCATCGATTATATAGACAAAGTCATGTATGCAAGAGCACTTGAGAATCATTCATACATTAGCAACCAAAATTTTAAACCAGCATAAACACATTACATGCATGTAAACCCCTTATTGAGACAGCAACCTTTCATTATATTAATCTCTTGGCCAAGCACATGATTACATAGCATTTTCAGCGATAGCTTACAACTCTGATATAGATGTCTTACAGAACAGAAAGGTAGAATAGAGAAGATTAGGAACCATAGAAGTGTCATGCATGATTCCCTGCAGTCGCTCTGTGCTTCTTCTCCTGTCGCAAGCCTCGTAACCTCTGCAGCCTCTTCCTCTTTCAGCCGGGTGACTATTATTTATTCACCCGCTATCGCGACTATCAGTTCCTCTGTGTCTTTTCCTCAGCTGCTTCCAACTTCTCTCCTGTTATCTACGTGTTCCGCTTTCTGTCTTCTGCTGTTGTTTTCTTCATCTGTACTTGTGCATGTTCTTTCTTCATCTATCTCATACTTCCATGCCACCTTGATAGTTTCGCAACTCCTGGTAGTTGCGATGCGGTCGCGATTGCCATGTGTCTTCATGCCGCAACTCAAAAGGTCAAAATTCAAAATGTTCTAACCAAGATTTCAAAAACAAGGGCCCCAACAGGCCCTGAACACAGTTCCTTGACTCGTCCCTGAGTCAATCACAAATGACAGTTTCCACCTCCACTGCCACGCTGGATCCTGTGCCCTGTTTGGCTTGTGTGCCTTCGTCTCATGCCCTTTCCTGTTGTGCTCCTCCAATCGGCTGTTCAAACAAGGGCCCCAAATCTGTGACCCTACGGAGCACTATATCTTTGAGCCCGGTGAAGTCTGACACAGCTTGCTGCCAGCCCTGCATTAGCGAATCGGCTTCCTCAGTGATCCTGGTGGCAGCGACCTCCTCTATATTCGTCAGGACAGCCCTGAACATCGTGGTAAGCTGGGTCTCGGCCTTTGCAGCTAGTTGTTGTATTGATTTGGCACTGGCTTGAATGGGCGGACGGATTTCCCGAATTATCTGCTTGGTCGTTGCTGATTTGGCCTCGGTCTATTGCATTTGAACCTCAAGCTCATCCGCCTGGGCATATAGTTGATCTAACCGCGCGGGATCTGCGGTCTCCTGAATTTCCCTGGAAATCCATTGCAGCTGGGCGGAGATGGGCTGCGTTTTGACCGTGAGGGCGAGTGAACACTCCTGCAGACTTCGCAGGAGGTCGTAAGTCTCGTGCACTGTGGAGTGAAGGGTCTCCTGCATATGAGCTGCCTGGGTATGCTTGGCTGCTACTTGTTCAGAATATACAATCTGTGGGTCGGGGAGCGCGGGCCGTGTGGCTAACGCTGCTTGAAGTTCCTGATTCTCCCTGCATAGACCAGTGAAGGCAGTCTGAATGTGGTAAGCCTGGATGGCCACATTGCTCTCCGCTATATCATCAGGAAGTGGGGCATGGTGAGCCCTTACAGCAGGCCATAGGTCTGAGAATTCCTAAGCGGCAATGGTGACCTGCTCCTGCAGGTAGGTCTTCTCCTTGGTCAGCTGGTCGCGCTGTTCAGTAAGCGCTATGATCTGGTGGTGCTGCTCATCGTACCGCTGCTGCAGCTCCGAATGAAGTTGTTCGACCTGCAGGGCCGCCCGCTGAATGAATAGGTACAACTGGGATGTTCCCCATGTTTCCACATTGGCAGTGCTGGAAGCGCCCTGCTCCGGCATTCGCTCCTGCAAAGGTTGGCCACTGGCCACTGATCTGTTGGAATTCTCAGGAGGGGACACCGGTATCTGTTGTTGCGTTGAGGTGCCCATGTTGGAATCTGGCCGTTCTTGCTGAGTGGTATGGTCTGTGGGGGGAGGGTCAGCATGCTCAGGTGGAGCCTCGACCGAGTCAGCCCCAACATTGGCCAGCCGGGTAAATATAGTAGAGAAAGAACCCTGGGGTGTGGCCACAGGGTCGACTGGCGGTACTACGGCCGTAGTACTAGAGGTGACTTCAGCCTCATGGTCTCCTCCAAAGAGTTCCTGGATAAGGGGGTCGGAGACAGTGGCAGATGAGTTTGATGGAACGGATGAAGTGGCAGGTGGATGGACGGTGGAGGGACCGGTGGACGGTGTGGTGAAGGTATGGGGGAGGCGAATATTGATGAATTCTGATGGGTCAATAAGGGGTTCCTCTGAAATTAATGTCCCTGTGACTGGAGTGGGTGGCAGATCGTCATCAGTAAGGTCCACCACCGGATTAGTGACGGTGGTGCGGGCCCGCTTGGATGGAGGGGGGTCGGAGTGATCAGGTCCCGGGCCCGTTTCGCCCATTAGGGTGATGATGGGGCTGGTAGAAGTGAATAAGTTGGTAGGGATGGGAGAAGTGAGAGGGGCAGTATGGGACAGAGAAAGAGAACGACTAAGCTGGAATTCAGAAAATAAAGGAAACAATGGGGCACCGCTTGAAATAACTTGGGTCGCCACATTGAGACTTCGTACCTGAGTATTGAAGTGTTGTACGATGGGGACCAGTGATTCGGGGAGTTCCTGTGAGGTCTCGGCTGCATCCTGTGAAGGTCCCGCCGTGGCCTGTGAGGGCCCTTCAGCGCCCATCTCGACAGGCCGTTGCGTCGCCAGCATCCGCTCAAAGTTGTATCTGGGGATCCCGTCGCGGATGTGCTTTGTGACCCCTGGCCACGCAGAGACCTCGCGGTGAAAGGTAGCATCGTCCAGCTGGAATTTGAACAGCGCCATGTGGAAGGTGGCTTCCGGCACGCAAGTGGGGTGGAGGTAAGTGTGCCTGTGGCTTACCCCGAACCATACCTGCTCACTATAGTCGTCCAACAGGTTCCTGGGCACCCGTTGCTGGTTAGCCACCACATCTCTCATTAGCCCGTACCAAGCCCGAAACGCTTCCGTATTCACCTGTTTCATGCTGGGGTCAGAGGACACCTGCCACAGGGTGAATTTCATCACGAGGGGCTGCCTCAAGATAGTTTCTGCCAGCAGCCGGACAGGAGGAATGTGCCATTTCCACATGGCAAAAGCTACAATCAGGTAACCATAGATGAAACTAGTGGTGCGCTTATAATTCTCTTCGCATGCCACGAACAGTTCTTTGAGCACGAAAGAACACCAATTCAGCCTAGTGCCTTGGACACAGTGCTCCACAATGGAGATGGTATCCAAGGTGCACTCTACTTTGGTATAATGCCGCATCGTCTTGCTAGCAATGAGATAGCAAGCGAACCAAATCTCTGGCTTGTTAATCAGATCAATTTTGGTGCCCTTCCCCCCCCCGGCGAGTGCCATATTTGGTATAGAGGTCTGTATCACCCGACTTTCGTGCACGCTTGGAAGATCTCTGTCCGGCAGCGAAGACGTCTGTGCCATTCTGGGATAGCCCTGTGAGACGATGAATGTCTTCAGCGTGAATGGGGATCTCCTCATTTAGCCACAAAGACCCATTCTGAATTCGGCTGAGGAGGAACCGGGTGCATTGTAGGGCCGGTCTGATAGTCCCAAAGACAGGAAGAGTTCTTAAATTCATCAGGGACGATTGCTGGAGGCCCCTATACTCCTGTCACATTCGGTTGGTTGAGCTACTGCCTGGTGTGTAGTGATGCTCCATATATGTCTGCCAATGGAGGAAGGGGAATTCGACTGGGTCGGATAGGTTGGCGTCTATCAGCACTGCACTGTCATATTTTCCAACCAGCGACTCTGTTATGTGGATTTGACTATCCAGCGCTGGTTCAGCA
The DNA here is from genome assembly GCA_034641835.2 of Pinus albicaulis. Classification (NCBI taxonomy): domain Eukaryota; kingdom Viridiplantae; phylum Streptophyta; class Pinopsida; order Pinales; family Pinaceae; genus Pinus; species Pinus albicaulis. Next base: position 17,158 of record JAXQQM020083437.1, read on the forward strand.
ATGGATAAGAGAGCCTTTGGCATCTTGGCACGGTGCTGGTAAACCTGGATAATTCTTCTGGAGCTTCTATCTTGGTGCGGTGCGTTTTGAGACTTCAACCGCTCTGGTGTCGCTACAATTGCCAAATTGAACTGGTCCGGCATTCTCGTGCTGTTGGTCTCCATGCAAGTTATGTCATCACCTGGAACGAGCGGAGTTGATGAGACCCCATAACGACAATTAATTCCTGCTGCCTTTCTTGCCTGCGATAATCGTGCGATCGATCACATGCCTGTGTGTAATCTGACAGTTGCTGACGGCGGCATGGGGAAATGGGCGGACGCGACGGCTGAGGGAACTGCGGATGATGGCAAATGATTATGGTATGGTTACTGCCTACTTATGGTAATTTATGATGCAAATCTAAGCGATCCTAAGGACTGAAAAAAAGGACTGACGGGAATGACCTGGACTGACACGGGCACATGGATGGATCCTACAAGGATGACACTCTGGATGGGCACCGCCCCAACCACAGTCAGTTGCAGTGCTGACCCTGCAACTGAGCGGTTATTGACAGACTACCTATGAACATAAAATACTCCCTACGCTCATCCCGGTTGCGGGAGAGTTATTCGACTAAGCTACGCTACGGGTGCTCTCAGGTGCGAGAGTTATTGATGAGAAGTGAAAGGTACCTACTCCTGGTAGGGTTTCAGGTGTGCGCCATTCACCCACCCAGGGAGAACTGTACCATCCAGCTGTGCCAACCGAACGGCTCCTGAGTCGCGGATCTCAATGACAAAGTACGGTCCCAACCAGTGCATCTGGAGCTTGCCTGGAAACTTCTGGAATCGGCTATCATATAAGAGAACCTTGCCACCAACTTGGAAGGATTTGTTCTTGAGGTGGCGGTCGTGCCATGCTTTTGGTCTAGCCTTCTGAACCTTCTGGTGGAATTCCGCTAGGAATCGGGCCTCATCCAGCTCCTGTAGCTCCTGGAGGCGTTCCCAAAGTGACTCCTCTTCTGAGAACTGAAGGGACGTAGCGATTAAAAGACTGGGTACAGTGAACTCGGTGGGAACCACAGCTTCCTGGCCATACACCAACTGGAATGGCGTCTGATTGGTCAAGTGTTTCACCGTGGTCCGGTAGGCCCACAATGCCGTTGGGAGACGCTCATCCCAATCGTCGCGCTGAGCATTGCAAATCTTAGTCAAGCCTTTTTCAAGAATTTTGTTAAATGCTTCCACAGTACCATTAGCTTGCGGGTGATATGGGCTGCTTTTGTGATGTTGAATCATAAAGGTGTCCAGTAGTGACTTGACCATGGCATTAATGAAATACGTACCCTGATCGCTGGTTAAGCTTCGTGGGCAGCCAAACCGGCTGATGATGTGTTCAAAGATGAACCGGGCAGCTGTCTCCATCGAGCAGTCGCGTACCGCCGCTGCCTCAGCCCACCGGGTGAGGTAATCAGTGGTGGTAATGATGTACCGGGCCGTGGAGTGTCTGGCAACCGGGGCGATGGGACCTACAAAATCGACAGCCCACTTTTCGAATGGCCGCAACACATGCACTGGGTGTAGCGGAAGCTCGTCCCGGTGAGAGGGCCTTCCCGTCCGCTGGCAAACATCGCAGTGCTTCACGTAGGCCTTACAGTAATCATGTACTGTCGGCCACCACAGGCCAGCTTGGAGCACCTTTCTTACGGTGGGTTTCGCACCCACATGCCCTCCCGCAACACCGCTATGACATTCCCACATTACCGCTTCCCGTTCGTGGTCAAGGACGCATCTGCGCAACACCTCATCGAGGCCCAGTTTGTATAGCTGCCCCACGATCAATTGGTAGTCAGTCGCGCGGACAACTAGGTGGCATTTCTGGAGCGGGGTGTAATCCTGAGGGCATTGTCCCATGGTTAGATAAGTGGCAATGTCGGCCAAGTAATCCGGTACTGCTTCGACTCGGAAGAGGTCGGCATCCGGCAGCTGATCGTCCAACGAGCCTTCGTTTTCTCCCGTCTCCAACCTAGATAAATGATCGGGACCGACATTCAACCTGCCGGGCTTGAAAATCACCTTGAACGTGAATTCCTGGAAAAGTAGAAGCCAGTGACAGATCCTTCCTTCCAAAACAGGCTTATTCACCAAATACTTCAATGGAGAGTGGTCTGTAAAGAATTTGAATTTGCCGCCCAGAAGATAGTGGCGGAACTTCTGGAGGGAGTACACCATCGCCAATGCCTCCCACTCGGTTGTGGTGTAATTCTTCTCCGCATTCGATAACCTGCGGCTGGCGAAGTAAACGGGGTGGTCAACTGTCGTCTCCCCGGGTTGCGCCAAGACAGCCCCAAGTGCAATACCGGACGCATCGATATGCACATGGAACTGCTTATCCCAATCGGGGTGAACAAGTATGGGTGCCATCGCCAAATTCTCCTTCAAGGTGTCAAGGGCCTTCCTACACTCCTCCGTCCACTGGAATACTTCTGACTTCTGCAACAGTTTCTCCAAAGGGGCCGTAATCTTTGCGTAGTTGCGGATAAACCGCCTGTAATATCCTGTGTGCCCGAGCAGTGCCCGCAACTACTTCACGGTTTCGGGGGCTTCCATGTGAACTATGACCGCGACCTTGGCAGGATTGACGCAGACCCCCTGCTTGCACACCACGTGGCCCAAGAGTGTGCCGAATGGAACTACAAAAATACATTTCTTCAAGTTCAAGGAAATATGCAGCTGACGACACCGGTCAAACATAATACGCAAAAGGGTGGCGTGTTTCTTCAACAGGCTGTAGATGGTCCAGTCGTCCATGTAGACCTCCAGGAACTTGTGAATGTACTTCCGGAAAGCAGCAATTACAATCTGGGAAAACACAGCTGGTGCGTTCTTTAGACCAAACGACATAACGTGGTATGCGAATGATCCCCACTCAGTGGTGAATGTCATCTTTGCTTTGTCTTCTTTGGCAATGCGCACCTGATGGTAGCCCGAAAACCCATCCATGAAGGAATAGGCTTCGTTTCCCGCAACATGATCTAGAACTTCATCGCTGAAAGGAGTGCGAAACGGATCGTGGATGCAGGCATTGTTTAGACTCTGGTAGTCTCCGCAGACACGTATCTCCGCCTTGTCCTTCTTGTTCTGAATGAAAATGGGACTCACCCACTCTGCTTCTTCTACTGGAAAGATAAGACCTGCAGCCAACATCTTGTTGATCTCCATGTTAGTATGAATTCTTTGTCGAAGCGTACGAAAAAGAACCACTTTAGCTACGCATAACTAATAGCCCTAACAACAATAATGGCTGCAAAACATCTTAAGATCTGCAATTAGTAGTTAAAGTGCTGCAACAAACAGATCTATAAATGGAAAGATATTAAGCAGTAAAGTAAAGAGTTTGCTCCATGCATCCAACAGACAAGACAAGAACACGATTTTTGAATGAATTTTGATATTACAGGGCACCTGGGAGGAAACAAGAAGGTGTATCCAGATCTCCTCAATGGGATGGGTTCTTTGTAGTCCTCAGCACTTCAGATCTAAGCTTTCTCTCTCTTGTAGATGTAGAAAACCCAATGTAGAAGGTAGAGCTCAATGGGAGCAACAATGGAAGAAAATGAGACCGAGTGTATAGATCCAGAGTGATCTAGTATGCAACAAAAGGTGAAGAATGAAGGGGAAAACCCTCCTATTTATAACAAAATATTGGGTCATTCTAGATCTTGGTGCATGATTAAAATAATGTTAACCAAATCTAGATCCACCTCTATGGAATATTTCATTATTATTTGTTGGAGGGAAAGGGTGTTTGACTTGGGTCAAATCCCTTGATTAGTGAAAAATAAATAAATAAATGATTTATTTATCTTTTTAAGGAAGTGGTTGGGATATAATCAAATAAATAATGATTTAGCTGATTAATGGTGGATGATTTGGTCACATTTAACAAGGAATATTATTTAAATAATTATTCCTAGAAAATAATAAGATAACTATGGGTTTATCTCATTAATTTCTTTGTTTTTGGGTTAAACATGACTGGGAATAATAATTAAATTATGGTTTAATTAATTATTCCTTTTGGGGTTTTCTAATTAACATAGTGAAAGCAGTTTACTTAGGGTAAAAAGCTGGTCTATAAATGTACTTGGGTCCATCTAATGATGAAGAGTTAGATGACCAAAAAATGGTGTAACAGATTGCCCCCCAGCGTGCGAGTGTCAGGAGCAAATCGTATGACCGAAGTACGTTGTAAGAAGACAATCACTAGACAACAAAAGGGTATGTCGGAGAGAGAAATATGAGGTAGATAGTGTGTCAAGATCAGGATTCGCAGGGAGACGAGACTCGGCAGAAAATAAGTCTCTCAGAGAGGAAACGGCAGGCTGAGGCTGCTGGCAGGCTGAGCCCATGCCCGCTCGCAGACAAAATAAAAGCATAGTGTCCAAAGAACAAGGGACCCAACCAGGAGCACACTGGGTATAACCAAGAGCGTATAAAAACACAAGGGAAGAGTCTCACACACATGCTGCGCCGATGTTGCTGTGACTGAGGCAAGCAACATCCATCCGAGTACATGAGATAAATACAACCCAAATGCCCCCTGTAAATGGGGAAGGGCTCACAAAATCTGACCGATACATGCAAATCATAGAGGTGCTGCAAGTGGCTAAGGCCAACATCATCAAAATCTGGAGCGGCATCAAAGGCTGCAATGAAGAGGTCATCCGGGCATGTGGGGGGCTACCTGCAGGGCCACCCCCTCATGAGGGCCGAGACATCTCACACACGCCCGGGAATCATCAAGAGCTGCTGCTGGGTCACTGGACTGTCCAGTATACGAATCTCGATCATGCTGAAAGGAGTTGGAGAAGCAACCAAGTCAAAGGGAAGTGAGAAATCCCCCTGCCTGATCCGAGGCACCGAACAAAAGCGGAAGCTGGAACCAAGGTACACCGCCCTCTAGACCTTGCTTCTGGAATAAATGTGTTGAGGTCGACAGAAGGAGGTCCGCCGTAGGTGAGGCAATGAGAGAACCTCAACTAAGGCACGAGAGAAGAGCAATAGAGCGACGGACAGACTGACACTAATGATGATGGTGGAAATGGGAAGGATTGAGTGGCGAATGGACAACTTCCCTTGTTAGAGCATAAAGGGCATGAATGACATGGCAGCGACTGACACAATATCGAAGGGGACAGGGGACAGTGGGGCTGAAGGTCATGAGATGCGACACAAGAGAGGAACCAAGCAACAAGAATGGAGAGCTATAGTAGGGTGTAAAAGGATGCAGGGTAGACTCCATGAATGCAATGATGACTCAACTCGGATGCTCTAAGCAAGGGCGACTAGATAATGTCGCTAATACGCAAGCGTCCTAATGGGGTTACAGAAACATGAGCATGGGTGGGTACTCATGACGAAAATCGCCACGAACATGGATGGGCAGGCGTGTTACCATGTTTCAAAGAGCAAGTGTCGTAAGCGAGGAAATTCGATTTTGAATGGAAGGGAGGTAATCGCATGTCGACGAAGATGGGTCCCGGTGCGTAGAAAAAATGAAACAATGTATGTCATTATCTAAAAAGAAAAATAAACATGCATTTCCAGGGGAAATGCTAAGGCAATATTTTCAAGATATGCAAATGCGAGGGTTGGGTGAAGGGACAGCCTTCGGCAACTCAAAGGGCAAGGCCCTTCTTGTAGAGCTTACAAATGATGTAAGGGCCTAGCCATAATGAGTCAAACTTCCTATGACCTAGGACATCATGGGCCTGGTCATATACTAGAACAAGGTCGCCTTCGCGAAAAGTGCGAGGTTGGACTTTTCGGTCATACTGAGCTTTGGTGCGTTTTTTGGCCGCTTCCCTGGTTTGCAAGGCAACACGACGGTCTTCGGAGGCATGCTCAAGCATGATAAGTCATTGTTCTAGAGGTTGGGTGTCGTGGAGAAGTTCGACGGCTAGTTGTAGACCGCATTTCACACTCGACTTCCAGGCTTGGACATTCATTTCTCCAAGACCAGGTGGAGATGAGCAGAACCCGTGGCGGTTTCTGACAGGCCTGACAGTCTACAAGGTGAAAGAGCATGAGATGCCACTGGTTTTAAAAGCTATTCACACTCACTGCTTTTGCCACAGTCCAGACTGATATCTGCCTACCCACACACTGGGTAATAGGAGGAGGAATATTGGTGCTCAAAAACCCAACAGTGAGGATAGCTCACGCCATATCTCATCTTCAAAATGTCTGCCATGATCAGAGACCAGTTGCTTGGGAACCCCGAAGCGAGCTATAACATGGTTAAAGAAAAAGAGGGCCGCGATAGCTGCCATGTTGTTGAACGTTGGCATGGCCTCGGCCCATTTGGTGAAATAGTCGACCGCCACGATGATATACTTGTGGCTACCAGAGGATGGCGGGCGACACTCCATAAAGTCGATGGCCCATTTACAGAAGGGACCAGTGGAGACGACCAGATGGAGGGGAGCTGGTGGAGCTCTCGCCTTAGGGGCGAAATGTTGGCAATTGGGACAGTGTTTGACTGCCTCGATGCAATCACTGAAGAGGGAAGGCCAAAAATACCCGGCGCACATTATTTTTTGGGCAGTAGCAAGACCGGAGAGGTGGCCACCGCAAGCGCCGCTATGGCAGGCATTAAGGACCTGCTCAGCTTCAGCGTGTGTGAGGCAACGACGAAGGACCGTATCAACCCCGCGACGATAGAGGTCGTCACCAATAAGAAGGTATCGGGGGGCTTGGTGTCGGATACGTCGACGAGCCTCACGATCAAGGTGGAGAGCGAACTTTTGGGTTCGAAAATAAGTAAGAATATCGCCGTACCACGGGTCATCGGAAGTAATGGTAAACAGGTGTTCATCAGGAAAATCGTCATTAACGGGAGGGTCTTGCGATCCGGTAGGTAATTCAGAAATAAGCTCAGCGAGGGCTAAACCTTTCTTACTTTTTGGGGTGACAAATTCAAGGTCGAATTCCTGAAGGATAACGACCCAACGGGCGTACTTCCCAGTAAGTATACGACGACTCAGTAGGAAGGCCATGGGGTTGGAATTTGTCACAACCTTGGTGGAGCGCAGGAGGATATAATGACGATGTTTTTGGACCGAGAACACGATAGCCAGCGCTAATTTCTCGTCATAGGAATATGAGACAGGGGGTCCCACAAGGTTCTTACTGACATAGTAGATCACATGCTCGATGCCATGGTCATCCTCTTGGATAAGGACTCCAGCGACCGAATAGGTGGAAGCGGAGATATATAGGATGAAGTCCCGATTAAAGTCGGGAGGGCGAATTAAGGGAGCAGATGTGAGAGCCTGTTTGAGGGCATCGAAATACTCATGAGCATAGGTATCCCAAACAAATGGGATGTGAGAGCGTAGGAGTCTAAGGAACCTGTGTGCGGTGGTGGCATAGTCAGGGACGAACCGACGAAGAAAATTAGCTTTGCCTTGGAGGCTTTGGAGCTGGCGGAGGGTACGCGGGATGGGGAGTTCAAGAATGGCTTGAAATTTCAAAGGGTCAAGAGTGATACCGTCCTTAGACACGATGAAGCCTAGGAGGCAGCCGGCAGGAACGCAAAAGACGCATTTCAACGGGTTAAGTCGGATATTATACTTGCGACATCGGAGAAAAATGGTGCGCAAATCGTGTATGTGTTGCGCCCGATGCTTAGAACGTGCCGTGAGGTCATCTAAGTAGGCAAGGATAATATGAGCTAAGTCATGGAAGCAATAAGACATGGCCCGTTGAAAGGTGGCGCCGGCGTTTTTTAGGCCGAAAGGCATGACCCGGTAAGCGAAAGTTCCCCACGGACTAATGAACGCGGTTTTTAATTGATCAGCAGGACGGATAGCAATTTGGTTGTATCCAGAGAAACCATCCATGAAGGATAGGATCTCATGCCCCGCACACTCGTCAATGATTTGGTCGATGAACGGTGTGGGGAAGTTGTCTTTGGGACAAGCTTTTTTCAGGTCGCGAAAGTCCGTGCAGACACGAATGGTGCCTTGTTTCTTGAGAACAGGAACGGGGTTAGAAACCCAAGTGGTGTATTCGATGGGGTAAATGAAAACAGCCTGCTTGAGCTTATCGATTTCGGCTTTAATAGCGTCACGTCGGGAAGGATGAATGGGTCTCATCTTTTGGCGGACTGGTTTGGCGTCAGGCCAGGTGTCGATATGATGCTCGACAATGGCAGGATCGAGTCCGGGCATTTCAGAATAGGACCCGGCGAAGATATCGCGGAATTCTTTGAAAAGCTTGGTGTAAGTTTCAATTTCTTCCGGGGTGCATTGGGCACCCAATGTGATGTATTCTTCGATTCCTGGTGTGGCCGAAATGTTAACTTTGATGGTAGACGAGATATTGGCCATGTTTCCTTCTTCGAAAGCGTCAGGTGCAGGAATGGGGTTTTTAAACCAATCAACTGCATGGGGGATGAAGTCTTTGGTTTCCATAGCATATTGGTCATGGGATTGCTGTGGGAGGAAATATGCGCGATGGTGCATATCATCCCAGGGAAAGTCGGGGTTGGTCATGGCTTCCATGATGTCTTCATCAGATTGGAAGATGGGAAGATTGGAGGCAGATGGGACACTCGAGGGAGTAGTAGTGGGGAACGGGTCATCATGAGGAGAGGGGCGCATATGGGCGATATCAACAGATCCAAGGTCGGCTGAGAAGCTGAGGGGATTAGTAGGTTGAGTGGCTGGTGAATTAGGTCTCAAGGATGATGACAGGTACAAAATGGTGACTGAGGGCTCCGTTGGCTTAAAAGCGGGAGGCAGAATGTGAATGTCCTATGGTCCGATCGAAGCGGCCTTGAATTGGCGGTACAAGTCCAAGGAGGAACGGTACTCGTCAAGGCGGGGACAGAGGTGGGTGTAATGGCCATGAAAATCGCACAAGGCACAAGGATGGTTTGTGCGCAAGTGTTTGAGTTTTGGGAGGGAGTCAGGGATAGTGACATGGACTTCAGGGAGATCAGAATCGGGGAATGTCTCGTTGACCAGAAGTTTGAGGTGGGGCAATTCAGGACACATGTGAGTGGCATGACCGACGACATCGCACAAAGCGCATCGAATGGCGGGCTTCGGTGGTCGTGGGGGTTTAAGGGATGTCGGGGGGGCTGGATCGTTATGGGTTGCCCCCCTTCGGGCTTTGCCTATCTTCTCGGGAGCCAGTACAACAGGGGAAGGGTCCGGTGGAGGTGCTGGGGGCACAGTGGCTGTAGAGGAAGCGAGGGGGATCGGTTGAACCGGTGTCAAAGCCATATAAGGTTTGGGGAGACCAGGGGGGCTGGCGGCGGGGGGGTCAAGGTACCAGACCGGAATGCCCAAGGTCAAGTTAGGGAGAGAGAGGGTGGCCAGGATGGGGACAGAAGATACTCCAGGAGGGGGAGCCAAGAAGGGGATCTGTCCAGGGGGGTAATGATCAGGAGGTACGGCTCCGAGATGGGCAAGGCCAGGGGGAACCGAGCCGGAAGGATGAAGAGGTTCGGGGATACCAGCTGTGGGGGGAGGGCCAGAAGGAGGAGGTCCGGCTGGCTGAGATGAATGGCTAGAAGCGGGTCGAGGAGGGCGGGGAGGAGGTTGCGGACTAGCCGAGGCAGGCCGCTTACGGGTGGCCTGAGACGATTGCATCATGCAAACATTCGACAAGCTGGGATCGGTAACAGGAGGGGGGGGAAGGCGAGGAAAAGTACCAAGCAGGGTAGAATCTTTATAGACGCCGGGGGAGACACTGGTCAAGGAATCGACGGTTTGCTTGTTGGCTACGGAAGAGATGGTCGTCTCGGAGGGGGTCGGAGACGGCGGCTCGTGATAAGATAGCTGGTCAATGGTGACTATCTTCCCATTATGTGGAAAAGACATCTTGCGGAAGACCGCGGAGGGGACAGCAGACATGGCATAGGTGTAGCTTCGCCCCAACAGAATGTTGTAGTCTAGAGGGGCGTCAATGACTTCGACATTAACGCAAACGGTCTTACCGGCGAGAGTGATGGGACAGTGATGAAACAGGCCAATAGGCTGGGAGGCATGACTGTCCCACGCTCGGAGGGTGATCGTGGAAGGGGCCAGCTCAGGGGATCCGAGTTGCTTCCAAACCGAAGCGGACATCACACAGGTGGATGCCCCCTCATCAATTATACACCGGGATACCGTGGCATTCCGGTTTTTGACAGGGAGTTGGAAAGCAACGGAAGGAGGAAGAGGGGGATGGTCCGATTGGGTGGCGTCAAAAACAATCATTTGGTTGTCAGCAGGAGCGACGGAAGGGGAAGGATCGGAGCGCATCATAAGGATCTGGTAATCAGAGGAACCAGAAATGGACGAGGGTGTGGTTGCATGGCTGTCAGAGGGTTGGGTAGCCACGAATCCCTGTTGAGGGAAAGGATCAGTGAACACAGCTGGCTGGGTGGTGGCCACATTAGGAGGAGCGTGAGGGGAGGCGTGCTGTCCGCGCAATGTGGCTTGAGACTCCCACATCTGTCGCATCTGGGGTAAGAGAGGGCAATCGTGAGTGTAGTGACCGTAAACACCGCAACACGAACAGGGCTTGTTTGTGCGAAGCGGCCTGTCCGGCCTGGGCGGAATGCCCTGAGGCTGGTTGCTAGTGTTAGGGTCCGGACCAGAATTGGGACCTCGGTTACCGGGGGAAGATGGGTTCTGGTTGCCTCTCCGCCTTCTTTGAGAAGAAGGGGGATTAAACGCACCCTGCTGCGCAAATACTTGCCCTGGAGGGGGTTGTAAGGGCTGTTGCAGGTGGTGAGGAGGCAAGGGAGGCGGAAGCACATATGCTGGAGGAGCCGGCGCACCAGGCTGCGGATAAAAGTAAGGGTTGGGTTGGGCAGCATTGAGGTAAGCAGGAGGTTGGGCAAAAGGAGGAGGCATGCCGTATCCTGGATACATGTTGTCGGGAGGGGGCAGAGTGCTAGAGGTGCTGGCCCCCCCCTGAGGAAGGCCATGGCACATAGGAGGGTGAGCAGAGGGGTGGGAAAGGGATCCAACAATACCGTCGGCGGAATGAGATGCCCCCGGGGTGTTAGCGCCACCGGGCCTGGGGATGTCAGGAAGAACGAGACAAACACAACCGCATCGAGCGGAGACTGCGTCATATTTTAAAGCTATTTGGAGGGCGGCTTCTTCAGATTGAGGAAAGTGAGAGGCGACATCTTTGCCGATGGGAGACCGGAGGGTGCGAAGGAACCAGTCCATGTAAACCCGATCTTCAAAGGGAGGGGCTCGACATAAGCTCCGTCTTCGTCGCCATTCCTGAACATGGGCAGAAAGGCGTGTGGAAGAGGATTGCTTAAATGAAGTCAAGAGCTCCGTACCAGTGTCATATCGGAGAGGGAGCTGGAAGTACGACAAGAAGGCTTGGGCAAGAGTCTCGAACGTGGTATGGGAGGAAGTGGCCTGTTCGACATACCATTTAGAAGCTTCGCCGGTAAGCGTGCGTTGGAACAAACGAAGACGGATGGAGTCATCGGTAATGGAGTTGGAGGAACACCACATGTGGAAAGACCGGACGTGATTGGTTGGGTCTTCGCCATTAAGGCCCTCGAACTTAGGGATATCCGAGGGTAACTTGGTGGGCATAGTGGGCCAGGTAGCATTGTGGTGAATGGGGTCGTTAATCAACTGATGGAAATCGGGGAGGCTGAGGCCTGCAATGTACGGCAGCACAGGGGTGGCCAGAGTAGTGGTTGTGACGGTTCCGCTAGAAGTAGGGCCGGCATTGGGGCCGGGAGAACCGCTAGCATTAGGCCCTGATCCGGACATGGTGAAGGTAAAAGGAGTCGGAGGGGGAGAACCGGAGGGAGAAGGGGGATCCGATGAATCAGGAGAGGAGTCGGAGTGAGGACTCGAAGGTGGACTGGCTCGACGACGACGGTGCGGAGCAGGTCGATCAACCGGAAACTGAGGATGAAGGCCAAGAAGTCTCCGGGAAAGGCGCCTTGGGGGCGCAATGATGACAAGAAGAAGGAAACCGACAAGGGCAGAAAGGGACAGAATCAAGAAGGTCAAGGGCAGATAAGGTGCAGTGACAATTGATTTTAGAGTCTTTGCCAGGCGGTGTAAACCAGGCGCTTCTTCACTTAGGGTCAGTGTGTGGTGTGCGTTAATTTTAATTTTTAAACCCTTTCCGTTGTTGAGAGCAAAAAAGTGTGCAACGTAGCCGAAAATAAACCTACAGAGAACAGAATAAAAATGCTGAAATAACAGAAAAATAACAGCTACATATGCATCTATCAAACCCAAGAAAGTGGGTCTCTCAAAACTATGCTGAAAAGAAAGGGAAAAACTACGGAAACACACACAAACGAAGCTCAACAGATCTAGGGTCAAAGGGGACAGAGATCCGGAGGATAAAGCTGCAGATAAGGGGTGCAGATCACAGCCAAGAGACAGAGGCAAGGTGGCTGAAAAAAGGGAAATCAGCAAAAAACCGGGGGGGGGCAAGGCAGAGGCCTTTAAAGGAGGTCCAAACAAAACGACAAGAGGTGATTTGAAAGGAAAAGAGGCTGATTTCGACGGATCTGGAAGTGAGGTCACAGATCTGGAAAAAGAAAGGGCTGAAGCTCTGAAACCGACGGCTGAAACAGCTGAAACTCTTCCACAAAAAGTGGAGGGTACTAAAGCCCTAAGGGGCTGGGTTCCCACTTAGATGAGTAAAAATAGATCAGATCTTGGTCAAGGCGGGCTGAGACAGAGGCTGGAAAACCCTGGCAGAGGCTGCAGCAGAACCCAGAAAAATTGCAGAAAAAATGCTGGAAAAAGGGCAGGTCGCAGGTTCTGACCTGATCTGAGTTGAGGTCGCAGGAAACAGGCTGAAAAGTGCGTCCAGGTCGCAGGTTTTGGGCCAAAAGGTGCGACCCCCTCGTTCTGGTTGTTTCGGCGGCAGATTTTCTGAAAAGTTGCCGTCTGAGTTGCGGCTGGTGTCGCTTACCTGCGCAATAGGGCCAGAAACACACGGAAGTTAGAAATTTTAAGTTTTTAGGGTTTTATGTGAGGAAAATGACATGAAAAGAGAAAAACTAAGCAGCTGAAAAGAAGCCCTAGGGTCTGAAGTAGCTGGATATGCAGGAATATGAAAAACGACAGCGGTCGTAATTTAAAACCCGTGTGGAGTCGCCATTTGTTAGTATGAATTCTTCGTCGAAGCGTACAAAAAAGAACCACTTTAGCTACGCATAACTAATAGCCCTAACAACAATAATGGCTGCAAAACATCTTCAGATCTGCAATTAGTAGTTAAAGTGCTGCAACAAACAGATCTATAAATGGAAAGATATTAAGCAGTGAAGTAAAGAGTTTGCTCCATGCATCCAACAGACAAGATAAGAACACGATTTTTGAATGAATTTTTATATTACAGGGCACCTGGGAGGAAACAAGAAGGTGTATCCAGATCTCCTCAATGGGATGGGTTCTTTGTAGTCCTCAGCACTTCAGATCTAAGCTTTCTCTCTTGTAGATGTAGAAAACCCAATGTAGAAGGTAGAGCTCAATGGGAGCAACAATGGCAGAAAATGAGACCGAGTGTATAGATCCAGAGTGATCTAGTATGCAACAAAAGGTGAAGAATGATGGGGAAACCCTCCTATTTATAACAAAATATTGGGTCCTTCTAGATCTTGGTGCATGATTAAAATAATGTTAATCACATCTAGATCCACCTCTATGGAATATTTTATTATTATTTGTTGGAGGGAAAGGGTGTTTGACTTGGGTCAAATCCCTTGATTAGTGAAAAATAAATAAATAAATGATTTATTTATCTTTTTGAGGAAGTGGTTGGGATATAATCAAATAAATAATGATTTAGTTGATTAATGGTGGTTGATTTGGTCATATTTAACAAGGAATATTATTTAAATAATTATTCCTAGAAAATAATAAGATAACTATGGGTTTATCTCATTAATTTCTTTGTTTTCGGGTTAAACATGACTGGGAATAATAATTAAATTATGGTTTAATTAATTATTCCTTTTGGGGTTTCCTAATTAACATAGTGAGAGCAGTTTTACTTGGGGTAAAACTGGTCTTACATGGTGTACTTGGGTCCATCTAATGATGAAGAGTTAGATGACCAAAAAATGGTGTAACATTTATGTTCGTGTTGTGTTTAGTCTCTATGACTTTTATTTAAATATGTGTGCTAAGATGAAGTGAACTTTGGGTTCTGACTCATATAAAAAGGCGTTATTCAATTGACTGTGTGAGCAGTTTAAATCTGTCATATGTTTTAAAAAGAATTATATGGCTGCGCTCTGTATGAAGCAAGAAAATAATCAAGTTTCCATGTTTAAATTCGAAACAAAATTTCTATTTCAGCATTCCGGCATTTTAGAAGTCAACAAGATTTTTTTGTGTGAATACTAAAAGCTATTGCTTGTAATATTAGTGGAGTGCGCTCAGAGTTTTACAGGTACATTAATGGATCTTGAGAAAGATCAATTTATGATTGCTCTGTCACATCCCACAGGAATGTTAATGGGGTCCTCAAACCGTTTAAATACTGTAAATGTGACTATGGATGTTAAAAATATTCCACTAATGGACAAAATGAACTTGCATATGTAGACTGGGCAATTGATTGTTAATGATCTCACAAAAACAAATGCAACGACAGTTAAAGCTAAAAACATGTTAGGGAAAGTTATCAAACAATTGAAGCTGGAAAAGGCCAATTCAAGAGCCTTAACAGTCCAAAATGAAGATTTGAAAAATATTATTGTTAAGATTGGTGTAGATCCTAGTGACAAGACTGATGTGTAGAAGTTCTTGCAAAGTGCTGAAGTAGAGATATATACATTAAGGAAGAAATTGAAGTTACCTACTGGTGAACACTCAATGGTTGTAGAGATTGCAGAGGTAGAGAAAGAAAAAGAGAAGTTGTTGCAACAACTTATGCAGAAGGATGAAGAACTTTCAAAAGTGAAACAAACTGCAATTTCTTTACAAAATCACATTGATAATCATAACTGTACTTTTGGTTTTCCCACAGGTGATATAGATCCTCAGGCACAAATTATTCAATTAAATACTGAGTTGCAGATCGCTGAAAGAGATAGAAAGAAGGCTCAAACGGATTTAGAGACTGCTACAAAATTGATGAAGAACATGGAAAATGAAACAAATGAGTATAGAATGGATTTCAAAAATGTTGAAGTTGAGATCAAGAATCTAAAAGAAAGAATGAAAGGTAATGTGTCATTAATACAAGCTAAGGATCTTATTTGGACTGATATCATCTCAGAAATGAAGTCCAATTGGTGCTTCCTGATGATTATTGCACAAGAAAAGAGTCTTATTATGGAATGTGAAGAACCGATTATGTCTGATAAACAGAAAGGGGTTAACAGAGAAAATTGGGCTAGAAGATTGATTGATTACATCAATTCCAAATCAGATAAAGAATTAGAGGAGAATAATATGCAAGATAGAATGTTGTATGCAGTGGAAATTAACAAGATGATTATCAGGAATGATCTTAGAAAGGCTGCAGAAAAGAAACTTATAGAAATCAAAGAAGCAGTAAGTCATTTTGACAAAGCATTTGATAAAATAACAAGGGTAGGCTTGCCATCATGTTGGAAGGCTAAAGTAAACCTTTTGCCATGGAGCTCTTATGAAAATTCATTGGTGATGACAAAAAGTAAGATCGATAACAGGTATGAGAAGACTCAAGTGCTCAAGGGAGAGACAATGGTCAACTTTTTTCAAAGACATTTCCAACTCTTATGGATGGTAAAAACCATTTCCACTGAAAGGATTTCTTGTGACTGAATCACTGCATTCAGATTGGAATATCACAATTTGACACATTCATCCAAGACGAAGGTAGAAATATGAAAAAGTGCAGAGCTTCGACTATTGAATTGCCAAAGGACTCAGCAACAAAGAAAGACAAATCAATTGATCAAGGAAAAGAGGCCACTTCATCAACAATTCCTATAGATTAGGATATTTACTTTATGTTATTTACTGAAGTCATGTAATTGTAAAAAAAACATTTTCAAGGCATGTAATAGATAGCCTACGAAGTTATGAAGTAGTTTTGGTAGTTAGAATTGGTTACAACAGTTTCAAACTGAGTTTTATTGTATTTGATGTAATTCCCAAGAGGAAGGAAGGTTCCAAGTTTTGGACCTCCTGGACAAATATTTTTGTACTCAAAGATTCAAGGATTAACGAATGAGTAGGTAAGATTCTGGAAATTTGTTTATGTTGAAATGTATTCCGGTTTTCATTATGTATTTCTTTCTATGAATAAAACAAGGTCATGAGAAGTAGGTCTCTTCTTAATTTTTTGTATGAGAGTTAAAAACCTTAATAAGCGCTCCTTTGTTTTAACTATTTCTTTCACATGTTTCTTTCGAAGTTTGGAATGGTATTTTCTGTATAAAGCAGCATATCAGTTTGCACTTCTCCTTACATTTTCTTCCAGTCATTTGTTCAACATTGACAGATGACAACATTTCAAAGCATTCATAATATTTGATATTTAAGGGTGTGATTATAAATACTTAGGGGTTAATAGAACTGAGACCTAAAGAATTTGTGACATAATTATAAAATGTCTTAAGCACTGATTCCTTATCACAGCTAAGTTATTGTCTCTTAAGGTACAACAGTTGGGATGGGCCAGGTTACCCCTGAAAAGTAGGTTGACCCGGTGCAGGACCGTAAGGTTTTCCTTGTTGTAAAAACGTTTGGCTGTGTTGAACCAAAGGTTTTTGTTGTTGCAAAAAAAGTTATCCCTTGTAATAGTCCCAATTATCCACTGCTACTTGGAATATTATAATTGTTCCATTTTTGAAGTAGAAGAGTAAAAAGGACAATAAAAAAAATCCCAGTGTGAAAAGGGATTAGATTAGGAGGACAAATAAAGCCACCTTGGTGTGAAAGAGGGACAATGAAAGTGAACTAGATCCAGTTGACCAAGTCAACAACGCTGCTACAAGGGGAGGGAAACCAACAAGGACAACACAGTTTTGGAAGAGGAATCTTTTCTAGGAAGTCACCTCAACAATGAGTGGGGTTCGGGGTGAGGAGGCTCACCAAGGATAAGAAGAAGGAGATAGCAGCAAAGAAGGCATTCATTATTCATCTATGTTTGGTATTTTGACTACTTGCAAGCTTCGACTATTTAGCTGTAGTTTCAGCACTGTTTAGTGCAAAGGATTCTCATGTGGGAATTCCACCTTCACCTTTGGTTCAACTTGTTTAAGAGATTAAAAGGGAAGGTCCCAAGCTAATTTTCCATCATATGACTTGAGGTCATTCAGCCATCAACACCTACAGTGTAGTTACTTTTATTAACTGCGTATTTTTTGCAGGTGCAGCAGTAGCAGGGGTAAACCCCTTGATTTTGTGCTTGTATTGGAGGAGGAGGTGTCTATTTCTCTCCAGAAAGTCTATTGAGGAGGGCCTTTGGCCATTTTCTATATTTACCATCTATTTAATATTGTATCCAGTCTTATTTAATATAGATTTGCAATGGACTGCGTTATTTTCTGCAGTACTGCATTTTCCATTAGTATTTTGTTGGAAACCCCTGCTGGGGTATTCTAATGTCCATGTAAAAGAGGTCAAACCTCCAATATTTGATTCTATGATTAATGAAAGCTCTAGATCTGCACTTAATCATATTTTTCTATAGAAACCTTGATGAAAATTACGCTGTTGCAGTCTTTAGAAATTCTATTGTGTGAAGTCATGGGATTGGGATGCTTTTGAGTACATTTGAGCTGGGGAGATCTGTTTAATGTAGCTAGGATGATTTGTTTCTAATAAAATTTCATATTTAAGCTACATACAACATATATAAGAGGATCCAGGTCTTTTTTTGAGTTTATGTTGCATGGTTTTCCTTATACAACGTCTCCATTGAATATATTACAGAAATTCCTAAAAAGGAATATTACAGTGGTATCAAAGCTCTGCTCTTGGCTTAGCTTGTGGGGATAATATATATTCAGCATTGAGGGGGAAGATATTTCAAATATCCTACTTTAGACCCTGCATAACATTGCAAGGGACCTCAAGGAGATGAGGCATGAAGGGGATTCTATAGTGTTTTTCCATGAGGCAAGCACCAACACTTCATATGGCATGGAGCATTCAATTGCACTATAATGCTATACCATGCTTTCATTTCTATCTGTAGAGGACAAGGAGGAAACCCTGGGAGATTATTTTTAGGAACATGAATCCCAATCTCAAAGTTTCAAAGAGCACTCGAGCTTTCAGGAGTTTTGCTGGATCGAGGATGGAAGGAGGGTTAATCCTCATCAAAAGGAGGAGAAATTGATGTAAGGATCAGACCTACAGTGCATTATGGGAAGGTTCTTCTTGCCCAAATTTGATGGAACACCTAAGTGTACAGCCAAGGCTTGGGTGGAGAAGCTGGGCACATACTTCCAGCTCAACAAGGTTACTGAAATAGAAGCCATCAAGATAGTTGCGCTGCACCTAGAAGGGGAGGCTCAAGAATGGTGGTTTCATGGACTGACCACACTTGGGCATCATCACATCACTTCATACTCAGTTTTCACCAAGAGGCTAGTGGAGATATTTGATCCAAGAGATCCAGAATCCCATTTTGTCAAGTTAACTAAGCTCAAACAGGAGGGAGATCTTGAGGACTATATTGTTGAATATTTGCAGCTTTCAGTGATGGTATCCAACCTCATTATGAGCAGGAAGGTATGAATGTTTATTGATGGGGTGGCTGAACCATTACAGGGGTTGGTAAAATCCACTAAACCAACCACACTCCTTGAAGCTATGGAGAAAGTTAGAGACTTACAACACATCTTGCCCAGGGCAAGAACATTACTGCAGTAGGAGATCTCCTCAGGGCCAAAGAAGACAATCCTTGTTCGTGATTTGGAGGGAGAATGTGTTGCAGGAGGGACACATTATGTCAAGACCTTATCCAAGGAGGCTAGCGCTGTAGCATCCATAGAAGACTTTTCTCCAAGGGGGGGAGCTATTGCAGCGTTAAGAGGGGTCCCAAAATATCTGACCTTGAGGGTAAGAGGTACTATTATGGGGCAAAGAGTCTCTGTGTTGATAGATAGTGGGGAAATCATAATTTTATTGATGCACAGTTGGTACAAAGGAGAGGGATCCACATGGAGGAGTTTGAGGGATTCTCAGTTGTGGTCCCAGGAGCTATGACCCTGCAGTGTGCCAAGTATGTTCTGGCACTAACCATTACCATGGGGACCTACACTTTAACAGACCACTTCTTTGTGGTAGATATTCTAGAAACCAATATCATATTGGGAGTCCAGTGGTTGATCACTCTTGGGAAGTTACCACTAATTGGAAAACTTTGGAGATGGAATGGATAGAAGGGGAGAATGGTCAGTATCAAAAGATCAAGGGTATAAACACATACCCCCCTCAGGTTGTTTTAGCACATAAGATGGAGGTAGATATGCACAGAGGGGATGTAGAATGGGTAGTGGATTTTCATATATCAGAATTAAGGGGCAAGGATTCACCAGTGCATCCAGATGTTCAGTCTCTTTTGGATCAGTATTCTATAGTATTTGGAGATATCCCATGAGGGAGACGTCTTGACCGAGGGTTTGAACACACTATTGAGTTGGAAAAAGGGATCCAAGCAGTAATTCCCACTCCTTATAGGCACCCAAAGGCTTATAGGGATGAGATTGAGAGGGCCATCCAAGAGCTGCTAGCTCTAGGACACATCCGACCTAGTACTAGTCCTTTTGCTTCTTCAGTGGTCTTGGTAAAGAAGAAGGATGCCACATTGAGGATGTGCATTGACTATAGAGCCTTGAATAAGAAGACTGTGAAGAACAGGTACCCTATACCTAGGATCGATGAACTCATGGATGAGTTGAGGGGTTCTGAATACTTCTCCAAGATTGATTTGAGATCCGAGTATCATCAAATCAAGGTGAGGGAGAAAGATATCCCCAAGACAACGTTCAGATGTCACTATGGGCATTTTGAGTTTCTGGTGATGCCCTTTGGATTGACCAATGCCCTAGAAACTTTCCAATCTTGCATGAACCACATATTCCGTGGTCATTTGAGAAATTTTGTATTGGTATTCTTTGATGATATTCTTATCTATAGCCGCACTTGGGAGGAGCACCTACAACATATTGAGACAATTTTACATATCCTCAAGGAGCAACAATTCTATACCAAGCTCTCCAAATGTGAATTTGGCCTCACAGAAATGTTGTATTTGGGGCACATCATAGGAGTGGATGGAGTGAGGGTACATGAGGAAAAGATCCAGGCTATCAGAGATTGGCTTGAGCCCATAAATGTCACAAAACTCCAGGGGTTTGTAGGCATATGCACTTATTACCGGAAGTTTGTGAAAGGGTTTTCACAGCTAGCAGCACCACTCACAACTTGACAAAGAAGGGAGCTTTCGATTGGACACCTACAGTGCAGAGGGCTTTTGATAAGCTTAAAGAGGTAATGATTAGTTTTCATTTTTTGGTTTTGCCTGATTTTTCTCAACCTTTTGTTCTAGAATGTGATGCATCAGGTGAAGGGATTGGAGCAGTCTTGATGCAAGGTGGGCATCCTATAGCCTTTGAGAGTAGGAAGTTGCTTCCTCATGAGAGGTTATACCCCATCTATGATAAATAAATGTTGGCTATCATGCATGCATTAGTCAAATTCCAGCAATACTTGGTGGGGAATAAGTTCAAGGTGAAGACTGACCATAACAGTCTTAGATTCTTCCTTGAACAGAGACAACTCCAGGAGAGATAGCAAAAGTGGGTGAGAAAAGTCCAAGCATATGATTTTGACATAGATTATGTCAAGGGGAAGAGCAATGTAGTAGCTGATGCTCTATCCAGGAGGCCTACAACACTATCTTTGAGGGGCATGGACGTAGATTGGAAGGCTCAAATTTTAGTTGAGTATTCCAAAGATGATTTTGCATGTGAGATACTTGATGGGGTGTTATCAGATGAGAGGTATAGGGTGATGGATTAGATCATCTATTACTGGGACCAGATCTTCTTGGCTAAGAATTCCAAGCTCAAGGAGAAGATCTTACTAGCATCACAAGATTCCCACTTGCAGGGCATCAAGGTTTCACGAAGACTTATAGGGCCATAAGAGAGAGATTCTCATGGAAGGGTCTCAAAGAGGGTGTGCTCCAACATGTCAAATGGTGCACAATTTGTCAGCAGAACAAGGGAGAACACACCCACCCTGCTAGGTTATTGCAGCCACTACCTATTTCGGATGGGAAGTGGGAAAGCATCTCTATGGACTTCATCACCGGTCTACCGACAATACAGGGTAAGGATTGTATCTTTGTAGTTCTTGATAGACTAACAAAGTACTCTCATTTATTTGCCATTTCTGCACATTATACTGCTTCATAGGTAGCTGAGCTCTTCTTCAGAGATGTATTTAGTCTCCATGGTCTCCTAAGGACCATAGTGAGTGATTGGGATTGCTGCTTCATGGGTGGCTTTTGGCAAGATATTTTCCGTTTAATGGGGACTGATTTGAATCCAAGCATTAGTTATCACCCAAAAACCGATGGACATACTGAGATAGTGAACAAGTGGCTGGAAGGCTACTTGAGGAACTATGTAGCAGGGTAGCATAGGGCTTGGATGCGTTGGCTCCACTTGGGAGAGTATTGTTACAACACTATTCACCATATTTATATTGGCATGACTCCATTCCGAGCCTTATATGGGTATGAGGCACTCTCATTTGCTGATGTTATGTTTGGGGCAAGTAAGGCTCCAAGAGCAAAGGAATGGATTCAGGAGAATTAGGACATACTCAGAGCACTGAAAGACAACATTGCTACTAACCAGAACTAGAAGAAGATATATGCAGACCGTGGTTGGATAGAGAGACATTTTGAGGTGGGAGATCTATTCTATCTACATCTTCAACCTTATAAACAGTCCACACTCAAGGATAAGGGAGATGAGAAGCTCAAACCATGTTTCTATGCGCCATACAAGGTGATCAAGTGTGTCGGTAAGGTAGCATATGAGATGGAGCTTCCTAAGGGAAGCAAGATCCACAATATCTTCCATGTCTCTTGCCTCAAAAAGGCCATTGGGAGGAATGTAGTTGCCAACATGGATCTTCCCCCCATTGATGATGAGGGCCACCTAATTTTGCAGCCAGAAGCAATCTTAGACACAACAGAGAGGCAACTAAGAAACATAGTCATCAAGGAATATCTGATTCGATGGAGGAATATACCAGATGAGGATGCCACTTGGGAGGGAGAGAAGATCTTGCAGCATCCTTCTTTACTGTTTCTTGTGGGCAAGTAACCTTTGAGTGGGAAGGAATGTAATATTCCCAATTAGCCACTGCTACTTGGAATATTATAATTGCTCCATTTTTGAAGTAGAAGAGTAAAAAGGACAATAAAACAAATCCCAGTGTGAAAAGAGATTAGATTAGGATGAAAAATAAAGTCACCTTGGTGTGAAAGAGGGACAATGGAAGTGAACTAGATCCAGTTGGTCAAGTCAACAACGCTGCTACGAGAGGAGGGAAACCAACAAGGATAGCGCAGTTTTGAAAGAGGAATCTTTTCTAGGAAGTCACCTCAACAATGAGTGGGGTGTGGGGTGAGGAGGCTCACCAAGGATAAGAAGAAGGAGATAACAACAAGGAAGGCATTCATTATTCATCTCTGTTTGGTCTTTTGACTATTTTCAAGCTTCAACTGTTTAGCTGTAGTTGCAGCACTGTTTAGTGCAAAGGATTCTCATGCGGGAATTCCACCTTCACCTTTGGTTCAGCTTGTTTAAGAGATAAAAAGGGAAGGTCCTGAGCTAATTTTCCATCATCTAACTTGAGGTCATTCAACCATCAACACCTATATCTCAGTAACTTCCAGCAACTGTGTCTTTTCTGCAGGTGCAGTAGTAGCAGGGGTAAACCCCTTGATTTTGTGCTTGTATTGGAGGAGGAGGTGTCTATTTCTCTCTGGAAAGTATATTGAGGAGGGCCTTTGGCCATTTTCTATATTGATCATCTATTTCATATTGTATTCAATCTTATTTAATACAAATTTGCAGTGGACTGTGTTATTTTCTGCAGTACTGCATTTTCCATTGGTATTTTGCCGGAAACCCCTGCCAAGGTATTCTAATGTCCATGTAAAAGAGGTCAAACCTCAAATATTTTATTCTATGATTAATGAAAGCTCCAGATACGCATTGAATCATATTTTTTTGTATAAACCCTAATGAAAATTATGTTGTTGCAGTCTTCAGAAATTATATTGTGTGAAGTCATGGGATTGGGATGCTTTTGAGTACATTTGAGTTGGGGAGATCTGTTTAATGTAGCTAGGATGATTGGTTTCTGATGCCATTTAATATTTAAGCTAAATAAAACATATATAAGAGGATCCAAGTCCTATTTTGCGTTTCTGTTGCATTTTTTTCTTTATACAACGTCTCCATTAAACATATTGCAGAAATTCCTGAAAATTAATAATACATCCCCGTGGTGGATATATTACCCCCTCGGGAACATAAGATGATCTTGGTTGAAATTTAGGTTGACCAGAAGGACCGTAGGGTTGTCATTTTTGGGCTGAAGGTTTTCCCTGTAAGGGTTTTCCTTGCGGACTGTAAGGTTGTGCCTGTGGACCAGAGGGTTGTCCCTGTTAGACTGAAGGTTTTCCTTGAAAGGGTTGTACTTGTAGGCCTGAAGGTTGTCCCGATTAGTAAATGGGTTTATTGGGATCAATCAGAGGAAAATATACAGGATTACCATATATAAAATAATGATGTGGAGGGTTGCTAGGGGCTTGGGGCTTCTGAGAACCGTGAGGTGTGGAACTATACTGCTGAGGATTCAGAGATGGAGCATACTTTCTCTGAATATCCAGCATATACTCATCGAATGTATAACCACTAGGAATAGAAGTAGAAACCATAGGTGCAGTGCACATACGATTGATGTCCACAGTGGGAGGCTGTGGTCTACTCATGATGGGCCTAACCTGCATCATGGGATTGATAAAGATAGACCTGCGAACAACAGCAGACCCTGACGATGGAGTCGTACTAACAACTGGTGCAGATGAAGCCACAAAAACAATGGGTTAGACTAGGAAATATGTAACAACGGCCAACGAGATGGGTGTCGAAGGCGATATTCTGGATACAGGAATAGACGAGCTCCCTGTGGGAGTCGATGTACCAGACAGTGTCATGGATGCAACACTAGAAAGGATCTTACCCAAAGTACGATAACCGGGTGGAAGAGACACTGATTGTGGAGAAGGTTGACTGGATACATACGGGAAATATTATAGGAAGAGCTGATATTCTCCAGTAGAAATATGAAGCTCTTCATTGCCGAAAGGACTCGAGGAATCCATGTTTAACGAGGCTGTAAGATTGTCTAAAAGACGACGAGGAATAGCAGGTAAAGCAATGGATAATAAAGGTGATCCCTAAGTAAGAGGAGGGAATTCTTCCTCGCTCCCAAAACCAGACCAAGCACCCTGAGGTTTCCAATTGATATCAACTAAACCTTCAGGAGGAGACCGGGTAGCGAGAGGTAAGTTACTCGGAAGGACAGTGTAATATTCCTACTTAGCCTAAGCTAAGAGGAATATAAATTTTTGTTTCAATTTGTGTTGCATGAATAAATTAATAAAGGAGGACATGTAAAACTCCTGAAAACAATGAATAAATCAATGCCCATGTGAACAGGGATAATCTAGGCCATGTAAAAAAACACTTGTAGGTGTGAATGGGTTTGAGCTATGAGATTGGGTCAACCTTGACCAAATCTACAGCATGGTCTAGATGCAATGTACCTCATGGATGGACATCTTAGTTTTAGATGGAGGCTCCTCATGTGAAATGAGCTAATTCATTGAAGTGGTTTAGGGTTTGACAAGGCTTTCATCTTATAAAAGGAAGAGGAAAGCAGCAAAAGAGGGTTGTTTATTATGTACATTTCTGAATATATTGTCTGGTTAAACATATATCATTCTCTGTCGTTTAGCTAAGAATAATGCTGCTTAGCATTGGGTGGTCCTGTGCGGGAATCCCACCTCCTTCCTAGAGCAGCTCTTGAAGGAGCCTTGTTTGTCTTTTCCACTATCTGGAAATTGACCAAGCTTCATCTTGCACTTACAGTGTTGATCCTGCTTAGGATTTGGTTGTCCTTGTGAGCTGCAACAAGTGGAGGATAGATCTCTTCATATCTATGCATCTCTAGCACCCCTTTTCACTGGGAAACTCTTCTATCCCTTTGACAAGAGTGTTATAGACCCTTGGAGCTTCAGATCTAGATCTTGGCATCAGGCCAAAGCATATCCAGAGCCTACAACGCAATCCCTCTTCCAGGACTGCATTATTTGCAAGAGCGGAGTTGCAAGGAGTTTTGGCATCATCTTGTAGGAGAGATCTCTAGTGATTGGATTCTTCCTTTCACTGTGGTGATTCGTGGATTGGCCATCCAATCCATGTTAGCTTAGATCTGATCTGCTATGCATCATATGCTTCAGAATTTTCTGAATATTACTGTAGATCTATAACTTAGATCTTAGATCTACTCATTGTTATTCATGTTTTGTTGAAATCCCCAAGGGGGGTGAAAAAAGGAGCCTTTCTTGTATGCAGATATAAAATGGATCTATTATTTTGTGTACATATATTCTCTAGATATTAGATGTAATCAACTGCTGCTTCAGCCAATGAAAATAATGCTTTCAAGCTTATTCCTCTATTTCTCGTGGTTGCAACACCTCATTTTGAGGGATTCTTCTTGTATATTATTTTCCTTTCTGTTATACACTGTATAAGATGCATTGTAAATCTATTTTGCTGATGTATAAATGAATAATGAACCTCCATGTTGGTATCATTCTCTCAAATAGTTGAACTACATTATTTCTGAAGCAGTTTGTTGCATATAGTTGCAGCCCCTCTCTTTGGGCGTTTTTCAGCTAGACTAGGTGGTGGGAGATCTGTTTACCACACCTAGTTTGATTTGTTTTTGCTCTCCTTTTGGATATAGACACTAGATCCACTGTTCTAAGGGAACCATGAGCTTCAAACTCATTTTAGTACACATATTTTCCAAGAGTGCTTTATTACAGCAGGCTTTGCTGAATATTCCCATTTGGGGATATTACAGTGGTATCAAAGCTTCTTTCTTGGAACATCTTGTGATTTTCGTTGAAGAGCTAAACCCAAGATGGGTTCAAGAGAAGATGAGCCTCTTACTAACAGAGAGAAGAGATATCTAAATAGAGGATAGAATAAATTTTATTATAACAATGATGATCATGACAAGGGTAAAGCCCCTGAATCTAGAAGTGATAAAGAAGGAGAAGAGTTTGCAAGAACTCTTTTGGTAGCCATGAAAGATCTTTCTAGAGAGATAAAAGAGATGAGAATGGACAGGATGAAGGAGTATCCTGGGATATTTCATCCTATAGAAAGCTCTAGCATGTCTCACCACTGGAATGATCAACCAATGAATCAACCACAAGCTCCACAAGCTCCACAACGCTCTACTATGCCTACCTTCTTGGCTATGGAGAATGAAGGGCCTCAAGAGCAAGCATCCCTTGAAGACTAATTTGAAGAATACGAGTCTCAGAATCAGAGATTCAAAGACCACTTGAGTTTTCAAGAGTTTTGTCACCTCAAGACCAAAAGAAGGCCAAGGCATCATTACAGAGATGGTGGATTCATTTAGAATCATGATCGACATCACTCTATGGGCAGATTATTTTTACCCAAGTTTGATGGGTCATCCACCAGTTTTGCCAAAGCATGGGTAGAAAATCTGGATATCTACTTTTAGTTGAACAAAGTCCCTGAGATGGAAGCCATCAAGGTTGCAACGCTGCACTTTGAAGGTGAAGCACACAATTGGTGGTTCCATGGGTTGTCTACATTGGGCCATGCCAATGTGACTTCCTATTCTAAAATTCACTAGAAGACTGGTGGACAGGTTTGACAGAAAGAATCCAGAAGCACCTTTCATGAGCCTTACAAAGTTGAAGCAGTCAGGTAATGCAAAATCTTATATCGCTGAGTTTCTGAGATTATTTTTTATGGTTCCTAATATGTCTATAGCAAGGAGGGTGTACATGTTCATCGATGGCTTGGATGAACCTCTGCATGGGTTGGTTAAATCTACCAAGCCTGTCACTTTGCATGATGCCATTGAGAGGGCTAGAGAACTTCAAGATGCCTTGTCAAAAGCAAAGGAAACTTTTCATAACAAGGCCCCTTACCCTTCCAAAGGGAAGGTAGAGAAATCTGCTCCTTCCAAGGAGAGCTCATTCAAGAAGCCCCTTGATATGGAAGTCCGGAGGGAGCTAAGGAATAAGAGGCTATGTTTCACTTGCTAAGATTCATGGGCACCTGGACATAGATGTGTTGCTAGGAAAGCACACTACATAGAAGTCTTCTCAGATTTTGAGGAGGAAGAAGAAGATGATGAACCAAGGGGAGGTCACAGCGTTGACAATGTTGAAGGAGATCCAACACCATCTGGAGATGGAAATGGAGCATTTTCTCCAATAGGAGGAACTTTTGCAACTTTGAGAGGAGTACCTAAGTACTTGACCTTAAGAGTTCAAGGTTCAATCATGAATTAGAGGGTTTTTGTACTGATTGACAGTGGGGCAACCCACAACTTTATTGATGTTCATCTTCTGCAGAGGAGGGAAATATCCATTGATACTTTCGAGGGATTCTATGTTTTGGTCCTAGGAGATAGAACGATACAATGCATGCACTATGTCCCATCACTTTCAGTCACTATGGGATCCTACACCTTGGTGGATCACTTTTTTGTAGTTGACATACCAGACACCAATATCATTTTGGGTGTTCAATGGTTGATTACATTGGGGAAAGTCACCACTGATTGGAAGGCTCTGCAAATGGAATGGGTGGACATGAAGAGTGGTGAACCTCAAATAATCCAAGGCATGCATACTTACCCCTCACCTAGCACTTCCACATAGACAACATATATGGATTTTCAAAGTGGAAGCAAGGACCTCACAGTCCCTTCTCTTATGTTCATGAGAATTCTGCATGAGACATTCTTATTTAGTGGCAAACCACCTGGGAGGCCACCAGATTCAGATCTTGTGGGGAAGGCCTCACAAAGTGCTGCTCCAAACTTAGATCCAGGAGGGATTGGATCAATTGAAGACCAAGCTATAGCTCTGGGAGGCTTGGGACAACTCAAGAATAAGGGGGATCTTATTCCTTTATCACTACCACCACCTCTCATTTCTGGATCTACGCTGTGGGAGGAGAAGAATGGGAGGATCAGCCTTCCAACACACATATTTGGCATGAGATATGTCAAAGAGGAGATCAGCAACATGACAGAAATTCCTGTGGATGTATCATCAGTGTTGTCATTGTTGAATAGTGTGGATCTGTACTGGAAATCTCAGCTACTTGTAGAGTGTTCCAAAGATATCCACACATGTATGATACTGGATGACATGCAACAAGAAGAGGGCTACTTAGTCCAAGGGGGAGTCATCTATCATCATGGTAGGGTCTTCTTGTCTAGAGCTTCCAAGCTCAAGCAGAAGATACTACAAGGGGCATGCAAATATTTATTTTTCAGCCATATGCAGTCAATGAAGATCTACACCCTAATCATGAGGAGATTTGATTGGGAAGGCTTGAGAGGGGAACTACATCAGACCTTTCAAGAATGCATGAGCTATGTGGAGTTGGGGCAGCCAAGGGACTCTATGCAAGAGTCATTTTAGCCATCTCTTCCTTATTTTGGAAGAGGAGAAATGCCCATGCACAACTCCATGTGTATGAGGAACTATGATGGTAAAGAATCCAATCATCTAAAGAAAGTTTCATTTTCTGATTTATCACATTCTTTTACCATGTTTTTGCAGGCTATGACTCCTAAAGGGAGTGATATATCATGTAGATCTCTTGGCATTTGTTGGGCCAATAAAATTTCTGAACTTGGCCACTTCCTTGTTGTGCAAAGGGAGATTCCTTTTCATGATGGGTGCTTCCCAAAGTCACCAAACATATCTGACATCTTCAGCTATATTAAGATGACTTATGCAGAAAATCTGTGGTGGGAAGGCCACTTACCACACCTTGATCTAATGCAAGCAAGAGATGCACTGCGCTGGCATCACATGTGGGATTTTGACCCACCTCCTCATGCTCAAATTTATGTTCGTATATATGTAATTTTGTTTCCATACTTGGATGACATAGTTGTGCTATTTATGGGACTGTATGGAGGGAGGATGGGCAGTTTGTATGTACCACATGGAATGGAACTTCTCAATGTACCTCATGCTACATGTTTTAGAGAAATCATTGCCCCAACCATGTTTATTTCTATTGAATTTTTCACTCTTTGTGGGATGTATTATGTACATCCTATGATGACTTTGGAGGAACAATTCATGATGGGTTGGATTGGTGAACACTTGGCTTATGAGGAGAGCTTGATCCTTGATGGTGTCACCAATGGAGGAGGAGAAGTATTGTAGCACTCACCCTATTAGTTGCTTGAGGACAAGCAACATTTTGGAGGGGAGGACTGTAATATTCTTACTTAGCCTAAGCTAAGAGGAATATATATTTTTGTTTAATTTTATGTTGCATGAATAAATGAATAAAAGAGGACATGTAAAACTCCTGAAAACAATGAATAAATTAATGCCCATGTGAATAGGGATAAATTTGGGCCATGTAAACAAAACACTTGTAGGTGTGAATGGTTTTGAGATATGAGACTGGGTCAACACAGTCTAGATGTAATGTACCTCATGGATGGACAACGTAGTTTTAGATGGAGGCTCCTCATGTGAAAGAAGCTAATTCATTGAAGTGGTTTAGGGTTTGACAAGGCTTTCATATTATAAAAGGAAGAGGAGAGCAGCAAGACAGGGTTGTTGATTATGTACATTTTTGAATATATTGTCTAGTCAGACATATATCATTCTTTGCTGTTTAGCTGAGAATAATGCTGCTTAGCATTGGGTGTTCCTGTGAGGGAATCGCACCTCCTTCCTAGAGCGGCTCTTGGAGGAGCCTTGTTTGTATTTTCCACTATTTGGCAATTGGCCAATATTCTTCTTGCACGCTAATCCTGCTTAGGATTGGGTTTTCCTTGTGAGCTGCAGCAAGTGGAGGATAGATCTCTTCAGATCTATGCATCTCTAGCACCCCTTTTCCCTGGGAAACTCTTCTATCCCTTTGACAAGAGTGTTCTAGACCCTTGGAGCTTTAGAATTTTCTAAATATTACCACAAATCTGTAACTTAGATCTTAGATCTACTCATTGTTATTCATGTTTTGCTGAAATCCCCAAGGGGAGTGAATAAAGGAGCCTTTCTTGTATGCAGATCTGAAATGGATCTATTATTTTTTGTACCAATCTACTCTAGATCTGAGATGTAATCAACTGCTACTTCAACCAATGAAAATAACGTTGTCAAGCTTATTCCTCTATTTCTCATGGTTGTAGCACATCATTTTGAGGGATTCTTCTTGTATATTCTTTTCCTTTTTGTTATACACTATATAAGTTGCATTGTAAATCTATTTTTCTGATGTACAGCTAAATAATGAACCTCCATGTTGGTCTCATGCTCTCAAATAGTTGAATTGCATTATTTTTTAAGTAGTTTGTTACATATAGTTGCAGCCCCTCTCTTTGGGCGTTTTTCAGCTAGACTGGGTGGTGGGAGATCTGTTTACCACACCTAGTTTGATTTTTTTTTGCTATCCTTTTGGATCTAGAGACTAGATCCACTGATCTAAGGGATCCAGGAGCTACAAAATCATTTCAGTGCAAAAATTTTCCAGGAGTGTGTTATTTCAGCAGTCTTTGCTGAATATTCCCATTTGGGGATATTACAGACAGACTGCCAGAACTCGACAGACCTAGTGGAATGAGGTGTTTCTGAATAAACGTCAGGAAAATAATCACCACTAGGTGGCAATGAAGAGGATGACAAAACTAGTGGTTCTGCCACTGTGACAATGTTTCAAAACAAGAAGAAAACGAGATAGCGTATTTGAGGCTTCAAGATCAAACACTAAGGAACTACTAAAAACAGTCCAAGCAAAATATTTATCAGGCGTGTGATCGTAGGTAGTTAATTTTATGACATTGAAAATAAACTTTGTTGTTTCATGTTTTAAGAGTCGAGAAACAGGAAAAAGATGACTCTAGTCACTTTCAGATTGAACTAGCGTGAAAGTACAAGTTCTCAATGATATTTTAACTTTTATAGAGTCACAGAAAGATCAAAATTACTACTCAGGTAATCTAAGCAAGAGGGTGTACCAAGTTTCTGTGAATTGCCATATACACCTTGGTGATCAAATGAAACAGAAATGACCAAGGACTTGACGTACATGCAACTAGTCTCCCCGAATTTTGTGTTTGGTGTATCACAGTTACAAGGCGACAGACTCGGCTTCCTTTGGATAAAGGATTGTAACCTATGAGGGTCTCCCTTTATATACGCGACAGTACAGGGAGCACAAGTCCGTACTAGTGTTTTCTAATGCCAGATGGAAAACGACAAATACTAGGTTTAACGACACAAGAACACATCACTAGCCTAGACCTCTAATATATTTGTAATTGGTTTCAATGCTTCCTTAGGTTGATTGAATTCATTTTAAGGTTGATCTTAAATTAATGTTGTGATTTAAAGGCCTTACAAAATGTGATATGGAATTCCTAAATGCACACTACATGCAAAAGAACATCATTTCCATTCGATGAATGCTAGCTAAGATAAGGATAGGAATCTATGACAAAGTAGCAATAAATTGAACATAAGAAGAATTTCGCTAATGCATCTAATACAACCAGATGAGAAAATGAAAACTCTTCCCTAGTTCGCTAAGAGATAGTAATGAAAAAGAACATTTTCATTTCCAATTTAAGTGAAAGAATGAATTTTTTTTTTGTCTTTTAGATGAATGAGGCACACAATGCACTGTTACACTAAAAGAAACAAAAATACTAGTTTTGAGAACTACAAATGTAAAGTTCTAAAACAAATAAATCAAATACAATAAAAACATAAAATGCACTCAAAACAAGGATCCACTCTTCCAAGAAAATAAAGGGCTTTCTAAACGATCCAACGAGCAATGTAATCTATGCTCGAAGTGGCAAATGGGGAGTCAAACGAAAACAAAATTGATCATCCAACAAACCAAAGACACGAAGAATCGAGAGAAAGACTAACACAATCAGTCAGTGAATTGAAACGACAAAGATCAAGGTGACTCGAACTTAACTCAAAAGGCTCAGTGAGGAGAGGGCCGAAAAAACAACACAAGACGCATAGGAAACCTAGGGCTACAAAATTCACTGATAAGATGATGGAAAAATAGTTGAGAAGACCGAGACTACATAGTCAAAACAATATTAATAGACCAATTGCAAGGTAAAAAAACAATCTAGAGCTAAGAAAAACTGACAAAAACTCATAAAAGAGGTCAAATCAAATCCTATAGGATACAACACGACTATTCAGCTGTAATCCACGGTAAACAGGGGTTGGCGCACTTGTGACAAAAGCAACATGCGCCAATCGGTGCAACTGTTCAAGGAAAAACCGCGTTGAGCTAGAAAACCATGGGAAAAAATAAAACCACCGAGCAAAGGTCAGACTTGACACTCTGGAACTAAACAGGATGGTGGAAAACAGTTAGGCAAGTCAAGAAAATCAGAAAAACAATGAAACGAACAAAGTCGACTCGACAAGCCAAACGATCGAAAAACAACGAGATGACAAACACACACTGATCCCCAGTGGAGTAGCCAACTTTTTGTGTAGGTAAATACCCTCTACGGACATAGGCGATCCCTCTAGCCCTAGGGTGGGTCTAGTAGTAAGAGGACATGTTAATGCGTCGATTCCTAGTTAATGAATGAAACTGAGTCGGGATAGATGTCCTACCTTGATTCCAACAAAGTTGCCGTAGTTGTGGCAGCAGTATCCTGATATTTGTCCCAACACGTCACAATCCTTCAGTGGTGGTACTCAAGTGCCTGCACAAGGATCAGAGAATGATAGCAACATACGAAATAATATTTGCATTCATAACTATTTAATTGGTAAAGGAGAATTAAACGTATTGCGCAAGATTAATCACATCAACACAAGACGGGAACCAAAACATCAGTCATGTATTAATTAAGAGAAAGAAAGAGATTACAACCAAATGAGCCTTGACGTTGCAGCCTAATTTAGCAGGTCCAGTCGAAATGCGTCTCAAGCATTCGTTGGGGAATTGGACTTGGCGAGGCAATCGGGCTAGACTCTCTCTCGACAATTGGTCTCTCTCTGCTCTATCTCACACCAGCTATATCAGATTGTTTCAGCTATTCTCCAAATTTTTCAGCTAGTAGCATCTATGTGAGAGAGATGTATATATAGGAGAGAAAAAGGAGGTTAGGATCACTCAAATGGTGGAAGGGAGGTCTTATCCTTTTGGAGGTTACCCAAAAGTAGGGAACAAGAAGCCAAAGGAAGATGTTCGACATTATTCAGTCGAACAACTCATGCTGACTCCACTCACTAAGTGGTTGGAAATGGAAACTTCGCTTCTATATTTAAAAAAATTTCCAAAAACATCTCGGCATGGGTAGTCCACTAAGACAGAGCGCTAATGGGCGTGGGGCCCAATGCTAATTTCCCTTATTGGCACGAAGCCATGACTACCTGCCAGTGCCGACCCAAAATCATGTGTTTTTGATGGTCTATTCCATAAATAGTCAACAGAGGAAATGTTATCCTCATGGCAAGGGATGCAATGGAACTTTTTTCAAGGCATGACACTACATATAAGTCACAAAAATGGTCCTCCAATGTGCGGGATGGGGATTGCAGGGACAGTGACAAAATGATGTGCAACACATACCTCGTTGGAAAGATCTATATGAGGAATACAACTTTTGAATGAGAAACACATGGGTCCATGGACCCATGTTGCTCCCGGTTTTTTCAAAAAATGTCATTTAGGGCCTCAAAATGGATCCGAAAGTTCAGGACTCGAAAAAATACTAAAAATAGTAAACTATGCTATAATTAAAGAAACTAAAAAACTGAAAGAGACAATGGTGGGGCCCCAAGTGGAATAGGCGGGTGTACACCAATATCCACCTGGATCATTCCTCCCCCCTTAGGAAGCAATGTTCCCAATTGCATTGAGTTCCTCCATGAGATGAGGAAACTTTTGCTAAATTGGTCCCTAGTGAACCACTTGCCTTGGTGCAGGAGTTGGCCAGCTTTGACAACCCAATAAATTTGGACCTTCTGCTGGCAAGTGTTCTTGATTTTCATGTCCATGATACAATTTGTGGTGGCCTGTTCCATGTAGTCTGGGTTTAACTATGTTGGTGTGAGTTGTTCTGCAATGTCAGAGGTGTCAAGTAGAGGTGGGAAGTAGGGCTGAAAGGGGTCCATATTGAATATTGGGTGCATACCAAGGAATGGTGGAATATTGAGCTCGACGAAATTGTTCCCTACAGCGTTGGTGATGGTTTACGACCCATATCAGATCGGGAGAAGCTTACGATGGGGTCTAGTGAGGTGCTCCTTTTGCAAATGTAGCCACACTTTTTTGCCCACCTGGAAGTTGTGTGGCACCTTTTGTTGATCATGTTGTTTCTTATACTTAACATTGGCTTTGTCCAATATGTCATGAACTTGTTGGCTGATGTGTTGGATGTGTTCAATGAAGTTGTTCGCTTTGTTAGCTTCAGACTAGACATGAGCCGAATCAGCCTGAGTAGCTGCAAATGGCATGGATACGTCAATGGGACATAATGGCTGGAATCCTAAGCCCACCTGAAGGGGTTGTGGCCGGTTGAACTATGGAGAGCCCGATTATAATTGTGTTGTAAATAGGGGAGGCTCTCATCCCATGTGCATGGATGCTTTGAATTGTACATGTGCAGAATGTGTATAATCACCCTATTGACGATCTCTGTCTGGCCTTCAGTTTGGGGATGGAAAGTTGTGGACTTGATGAGCTTGGGTTTCTAGCATTGACCAGAGGCTGGAAAAAAATGTGTTGAGAAACCTGTAGTCCCGATCTGAGATGATATACTATGGGATCCCAAAGTGCACCCACACTCATTCAAAGAAGATTTTAGCAGTGGCTTCTGTTGTGATATTCTTCTTGCAGGCCACCATAATAGCCATCTTCGAGAATATGTTGACTACCACGAAAACATAGTCATATCCATGCTTAGTAGAAGGAAGGCCCAACATGTAATCCATGGATATGGATTCCCAAGGTTGACTAGGGGTAGGTAGCGGAGTATAGAGGCCTTGATTCTTGATGGTCAGTTTGGAAATGACGCAAGCAGTGCAATATTTGATGTACTTCCCGACATCCTGTCGAAGGTTTGGCCAATAGAAATACTTCTGCAGTACTACCACTATTTTCTCGACCATGAAATGCTTAGCGACTCAACTGTAGTGTGCTTGCCAAATTATCTTGGCACACTCACTTGAAGGAAGACAAAGGTGTCCCATGTGACATAAAAGTGCATCTTGGAGGTGAAATTTTGGAACTTGTGTGCCCTCCAAGAGTGTCTTGTATGTGTGGCCGAATTCTGGATCACTCATCTAGAGAAGTGTCCAATCATAAGTCTCATTCCCACAAGAGTTGAGAACGCTGGTTAGCGCCACGATCAGTGGTCGACTGAGGCAGTCTGCAACATTATTAGTGATACCCTTCTTGTACTTGATGTTCAAATGAAAATTTTGTAGATATGTGGACCACTTCTGATGGTGATCATTCTGCAAATTCCCTTGTATCTGTATGAACTGCAGGGGGCGGTGGTCTCTGTAGATGATTGTTTCCTTCCCCGAAATGTAATTCTTCCATTGTCGACAAGCTTGCACAATGGAATACGTTTCTTTGTCATAAGTGGGATACTTGCGGACTATGTCGGACAATGTCTCACTGTGATATGGCACTGGATGCCCCTATTGAGTAAGAACTGCCCCAATAACATAGTCAGAGGCATCTATCTCGATCTCAAATGGTTGTTGCAAGTCTAGTAATGTGAGCACTGGGGCAGAACAGAGGCAACGTTTCAATTCTATGAACGGCTTATGTTGAGTTTCCGACCAAAATAATTTTTCTTTCGCTCCTCCCTTGGTGACTTGACTCAAGGGAGAAATGATATGAGAGAATCCCAACATGAACCTGCAATAGAAAATAGAAAGACCCAGAAATTTGTGAAGCTCTATTAGAGTGGTTGGGGCTGGCCAATCCTGAATGACTTGGATCTTGGTTGGATCCACATGCACTCCTATTTCATCAATAAGTTATCCTAGATATTGAACCTGGGTCATGCCAATAGTGCACTTCTCCAAATTGGCACACAACTTGTGTTGCCGCAATGTTTGGAGGACCTGTTGGATGTGGTGGATGTCCTCTTCCCAAGTCTTGTTGAAGATCAGAATGTCATCCAAGTACACCACTACAAATGAGTTGGTGAATGGCCGCAAGATGTCTTCCATCAACCTCATGAAGGTTGTGGGAGCAATCGTCCACCCAAAAGGCATGACCAACCATTCAAAAATGCCCTCCTTGGCTTTGAAGGCAGTCTTCCACACATTGGAGGGTTCTATTGGTATCTGGTGATACCCAGACTTCAAGTCGATCTTGCTGAAATATTTCACCCCTTTGAGTTGGTCCAGAAGTTCATCAATCCATGGGATCGGGTACCTATTCCGAACAGTGATCTTGTTCAGCATCCGATAGTCAATACAGAGTCTCCAAGTCCCATCCTTCTTCTGTACCAACACGATCAGACTCCCATAGGTGATGAACTCAGTTGGATGTGACCTTTTTGCAGTAGCTCCCGAATCTGCCTATTGATTTCATCATTCTCTAGAACAGAGCGTAGATATATTGGTCCATTGGGTAGTGGTGCACCTGAGGTTAGATCAATGGGGTGCTTGACCTAACAGTGCAGAGGCACCCCTGTGGGTGAGGTGAAGATGTCCCGGTACTCCTCCATGGCCTTGTCCATTTATTGTTGTCGTGCGGAGGAGCCATGTATAGAGGTCGTGGCCACAGTCCTATTCTTGCCCCAGGGGTGGATCATCGAGAAAACAAATTTCCTGGTTTTGGAAACGAGATTACTGCATTGTTTTGCAGTAACCAAAGAGATAGCGGCAGGCGGTGGTACCTCTGGTATCCTGTACAACTTATTGCCCAAAGTAACAACAACAGCGTGAGGCCAAGAATCATACACAACATGTCATTTCCACAAGTATGGTTGGCCTAATAATACATCACAAACATGATATAATGATATAATATAATGTATGAAAGACTTATGTACATGCTTATATGCTATGACCTGGTTTAGGTCACTTGGTTGTTGTGTGCTTATGATAATATCTACGGTTGCGTACACAAGAATTGATTTTGGTTAAGAGCATATTAGCAATGTTTTCTCTTTTGGTATCCTATTTTGGACATAGGTGTATGACATGAATGGTGATTCAGAATTGAGACACAGATCCATGGATGATCATGGTTAGATGGAACATATGGTTAATTATGATTTATGGATGATGCATAATTTGTATGATTATATGTGCATAATATCGTACTAAGCATGATGTGGCAGGGGACTTGGTCATTGCCAACAAGGATGCTCAAGCTATAAATGACTGTGGAAGTCATTTCTCCAAAACCAAAATGACTGTGGAAGTCATGCACAATATTTGGTAAAATTTGTATAAGTCAATTATGAAATTCATTTGATTTATTTGATCAATGAGTTTGTGATGTGTGCAGGTCTTGGAAGAAGACCTTACCAACGAACCATCAGATGGGTATGAGCTCACAATCAGTACCTTAAGGTGAAGCGCGGAGTTTCAAAGCAAAGTAGATGAGAAGCCATGGAAATTAGGGCGCGGAGTCCTAAATCCATGAAACATAAAGACGTGGAGTCTTGGATATATAATAAAAGGATTAGGGCGCGGAGTCCTAAATCCATGAAATATAAAGACGTGGAGTCTTGAATCTATAATGAAATGTTTGGGGCGCGGAGTCCTGAATATTTAAAAAGATCAAGGTGTGGAATCTTGGATCTTTAGAGTAGATCAGGACGTGGAGTCCTCAATCTACTAAGGCACAAAGATGCATACAATAGGGGTGCGGAATCCCTATTATCCAAAATACCACTCATGGGCAGCTCACATATGAATTTCCTTAATAAGATCTCATTCCTAACAATTTTGGAGTGACTTTCTAAAAATAGAAAGTCATGTCTACTATTTCAAGTATGACTTTCCAAAAATAGTAAATCACCTCCAATCAATGGGTAAACAAGTATACTTGAAGGAAAATCACTTAACTTATGATTAATCAATTGAAATAGTTCAATCTCGACTTAATCCTCAATATTATTAATATTATTAATATTATTATTATCTTTTATGAGACTATGATATTATTATTAAAAGGGAATTATATCTCCTCAATCACTTCACACCTCTCTCCTTCATGACTCTTATGGCTCTATGTAACTCTCTCTATTTTAAATATTACATTACACTCTCTTTTATGCACTCATCAATGAATGGCATATTCCTCTTACACTCATTAAATATATGTCATAAAATATTCCTCTTACACTCACTTTAATGCATATGTTACACTCTCCTTAAATAATGCATGCATACCTCTCCTTAATGGCATAAGTTACACTCCTCTAAATGGAATACAATGCATGCATATTAATCCTCCTTTATGACAAGAATTGTTGCTCCTCCTATATATGAGTCTCATGTATTCTCATTAGAGAGGGAGGAGGGGGGTAATGCCAAGAGTGGAAGAGACTTGAGGAATATTGTGAGAGGGAGAGATATGGAGAGTATTCAATTACTTCCAAAACAAATCTGAATTTCTTACGAATCTACTAAGTATCTATTGAGGTTGAACATGAGTGGTATTTAGAGGAAGTGAAAACTATACTCCTTAGTTTTCCTTGCATCTATCTCTCTACTATTGTATTTTGGTACTATTTGTGAGCTTTTACAGCTCGGGGGTTCTAGGGGGAGGAGTTCTCCCTGGATATGGTTGGGTGGAAAACTGGATGGTTCAAATGAGTTGGTTAAGGGATTGAAGGTGGATCATATTCTCAACGATTGGAGTTGAATATCTCTTCAGGTATAATTTCCATTGTCCTAAAATTGTAGTATAGCTTTGGCATAAAATAAAAGGTAGACATTTAAATTGTTGTAAGCATCTAATTTTGGTTTAGGCTTATGTTATCTAGAATATTATTGATTAGTTAAAAATGAAGACTAGATTAATCTATATGTATGGATGTTTAGATCTCAATATTGGAGTTATTATTGGTGTAGTATATGGTACTAATCTTGGTATTGTAGCATTTGAAAAAGGAAAGCCAAATATTGTTGAAGGTAATTGCAATAAATTTATTCCAAAGGACTTGGGTAAGTATTTCATGATTTATGGTTTTGTTTCAAATAATTAATAGATGCATGTTTTATAAATGGTTTTAGGATAGTTTGCAAAGTGTTTGACAAAATCTGTGAATGAGTAATGTTATCAATTTATTTATGCATGAATAAGTGCTAACTTGCAGCTTACATCAGAAGTAAGGAAATGGACATGTATCCAAAATATACTTGGAGGAATTACAGAATCAACCCTTAAAAGAAAATGCAAAAACAATGGCAACTAAAATATAGTTTGGAAGATCAAATGCTTGAGGTAAGTTGGAGATAAATTTCAGTTATGGCTTATGTTTCATATTCTTATTAATAATTCAATGTTTTGTTATTCAAGTTGTTGTAATAGTACTATCAGAATTTTGAGAGAAAGCCTTAATGGCTGTAGCATTCAGGGCTGCCATGTGTTTGTCAAATTGTAACAATTGGTTCAAAAGCTTGTCAAATCATATGAATTAGCTTGTGGATGGTAAAATGTTTTAAGGATTCATATGGTGGATTTAGAAATGTGCGATTTCAATGAGCATATCTTAGTGGCATAACTTTGGGTTGTTTTTCCTCATGTAGAGGTGTAGTTGTAAGTTCTCATTCCATATGTTTGACAAAAGTCATAAATGAAGCATGTAGGCTATAAATTTTTTTGTTTTCAAGAATCGCGTTTCTGGGCGTTTTGAATTCGATTCAGCCCAACATCAGGGGGTATCTGTGCCTAATGGTCATGTAACCCCTGATTTCATTCCAAAAAAATACTTTTCAGAACCCAGATCGGAAATCTGGGTGATTTGGCAGATTGCTGCTCTGAGTTATGTGCGCCTGTTGTTGAGTCTTTGATGAAAAAATAAGATCATTTAGTCTCTGTTTTAAGATGGAAACATTTACAGTTTAAATTCTGAATTTTAGGAGATAAATATGTTGAAGAATAATCTTAAATTCATTGTTGCTAAGTATTTGAAAAAATGCCTCAATGACTTTTAATTGCGTGCTTGCAAAGTGTTTGTCAAAAGGGCTAAATGAGTGTAGAGTGAATGTCTGCAAAGTGTTTGTCAAAAATCTTGAATGGCTGTAGCTTTTGTGCATATAAATTGTTAGTGTAAAATTCCTAGTTACTCTTGTGTTTTTATGTTACTATAAATTTTAAATAAACTATTTAATGGGTGTAGCTTCCTATGTCTGCAAGTTTTTGGTATGAATGTGAAAATGAATTTAATAATTTGTTGAAGTGTGACTAAGACAGTTGTTTCTTGTATTATCTAAAGCTTTCAAAATAAAAAGGGCCTTTTGTTGGAAACAATTTTACAGTGACTAATTCTTTAGGATTTTGTGCAAATGAGTATTAGTGATTATGTGACATCTACTTCTCTATCTTACTGATGGTGGGTAAGGTGGGACCTTACAAACATCAAGAGGAGAAATGTCACATAATACCTCATATGTGAAGGGCTTGATGCTGTAGGGAAGGCGACACCAGTGGCTGAAGCAAAGATCTCGTCCTTGGTGAAGCCACCCGATGGTGTATGGTTGTGGGTGTGTTGTGGTGGGAAAGCCCAACCACTTCACGACCTCTACTGAAATGAGGTTCTTTTGGCTCCCACTATCGACAATAAACTATAGCAGGTAACCCTTTACCCACATCTGGGAGTGGAAGAGATGCTCCTCTTCCTCTGGATCTTCTGGTTCCTCCTTCTGGTTCTTTGCAGTGGCAATGGTGGTGTTGGGCTCTGCATTAATAATATGCTTCCCTTTTTAATTCCCCTTGTCGAGTTCTAACTCAGAGTTGGAGCATGCATATGATTCAAAAGCCCCCATCTCAGCCACCAACGACTGCTTGGCCCAAAAATTGCTTGTGTTGTGAGTGGAGCTCTTATGGAACTCACACCACTTTCCAGTGTCCTTCTTTGGCTTCATGGTGTTGTTATTTTATTGGGCTTTGGTAGGTCATATTGGGCCACCATGCCTTGGATTTTTCCTTTTTTTCTGCAGTTTGGGGGCACCTTTCCCTTGCTTTTGATACGTAGATCCAAAGTCTCTCTTCTTTTGTTTGAATTTCTGCTCAATACTGACATCATAATGGTATGTTGTACCAAGCGAGGAGATGTCAAGGAAATCAATTTCCTCCTGAATGTATCTATGCAGAAAACTATGATACTTTAGCACCAAATTTTTCTCTGAATCTTTGATGCCCAACTTTGTGCGTAGGGTATGGAACAGATTCATCAGCTCATGCACATCTTGATCCCTTTGTTTCCGCAGTGTGGTCCATAGTATGTACTTGTCCTCATAGTTCCCATGGGATAGTATTATTCCTTGATGGAATCTTGGAAATAATTCCAAGTGGGTATGACTAAGAACAAAGAGGGTTTTGTCTCATCCTTTTTCTCACAGTAGGTTTCCCACCAGTTCTTGACATGGGGGGTAGCTTTGAGGAGTTAAAAAATAATATTCTCTTGGTCGGAAAATTCATGAACCGGGAAATATCCTTCTAATAGATTCAACCATCTATCTACGACATCTACATCTATTTGGTCCACAAATATGGGAATGTCAAAGTTTACTTGTACCTTAAAGGGAGTTGCAACTCCAGAGTGGATCCTAGATGTAGATGCACCGTCGGTGGGCAGTTGTTGAAGGATTTTGGAAAAGTTATTAATCATCGCGTTCCTTTATTTTTCGAGGGCCTCCTCGAGCAATATTTTGATAGGAAATCCTGCTCCCTCATCTTTATTTTCATCCCCCATCGGTAGTTGTCGGGGTTTGCGAGGCTGATCTTGCAAAGGTTCAACCTGATCGAGCCCTAACTCCTTATATCTCGACCTTGTTGGGGACATGCAAAGAAGGATGGAGAAAAATTAGACCGTTATGATACCACTAACCCAAATTTATACAAAAACGCAACATAATACATATATAACCATAAATACAAAGATGCAGTGGAAATAACACTTCATTTCATTAATATCAAATAACTGAAATTTGGTTATAGACAAAATGGAAATAAACTAGCTAGGGCGTTGGTTGCTTATCTTTGAGAAGATATGTGGTGGCTACAAGCCTTTGAATTGTATTAAAATGATGCTCGAGGGCCTATTTATTATTTAAAAACAATGGAAAACCATAAACATCCAAAAACCTAACCCTAAGAGATGAAGCGCCAAAAATATGGGCCGCGTTTGGATAAATTGGTACGTCAACTTCCCGGGGACGTAACTTTGGCATACGATCTCTGTTTGATGTGCACCATAACTCGTTAGAAATATCTATCTAAGGACTACAGTTTGTGAGTGAAAAATTGTTCCATTACCCAATGTTTCTCCTGAGTTTTGCAAAAAACGTCGTTTAGGGCCTCAAAACGACTCCTGAAGTTCAGGACCCGAAAAATTGCTAAAAATAGTAAATTATGCTATAATTAAGAAAACTGAGAAACTGAAAGAGACAATGGTGGGGCCCCAAGTGGAACAGGAGGGTGGCCACTGCCATCCACCTGGATCAAGGTGGCCATCAATCTGAATATTATTTTTATTCAATTTGTACAAATTTGTTTAACTGTTTTTTTTATTTATGCAAAATTTTATAGATTGATGCAGAGGGTGAAAATGTTAATCAAAAAATATTTAGAACATAACATGTTATTCAAGAAGAATTTTGTACACCAACTGTTAGCCCCCCTATGAAATTTTTGACAAGAAAATAGGGGGCTAATTTGTTGTTGAGTCTTCAAAGAATGCTTTTCCCCTGGAAACACAGTCTCCTTGAAGCCTCTATGTGCCTTTTATCCTTTGATCAAACCCCCTCTGCTGATTTCCCTTATAAAGCCTCTTTGTTGATGAAGAAATGCCCAAAGGCTTCCTTTTCCCTCTTATTTCCCCTCATTTAACCTCTTTTCATCCCCCTTGTCTTCCCCTTCTATTTCCCTTCTTACCCTTCATTTCCCCCTAAAACCCCCTTTAAATTCCTCCCCCTAACCTTTTTTTTCCCTTTTTTCCCCCTTATTCCTCTATCGTTACCCTTTCCCAGCCCTAAAATTCCATTTAAATGGGCAAAAAACCCCTTTTCGACCATATGATAGGCCTAAGCCCCTTCCCGCCAGCCCCTTAACCACTTCCCACACATGCCCGTGCGCTGGGACCAAGCGCTTAAGTCCCAAGCGCTAATCGCAATCGGAAGATCAGCGGGAGGCAAACTCCTTTGTTATATTGAAAAACCTCGATGCGATATGTTTATAATGATAAATCAGCCGGTCTGTTCCGCACTGTTGATCTCAAGTCTAGATCAACGGCTGAGCGCTAATCGCAACCCCGGCTCAATCGCAATCGCATGTTTTATGTTGCAACCCCCGATCACACTCTCCCTCCGATTAAGCGCGCACCGTCGATCTGTCGGTTGGATCAGACAGTCAGCGCTCCATCGCACTTCCCTTTTCCTCCGATCACAAGTCTTTCCTCCTGCCCTTCCGATTAAATCTCCACCATCCGTTTCCGCCCAGATCTATGGTTAGCGCTCCATCGCACTTCCCTTTTCCTCCGATCGCAAGTCTTTCCTCCTGCCCTTCTGATTAAATCTCCACCGTCTGTTTCCGCCCAGATC
The DNA here is from genome assembly GCA_034641835.2 of Pinus albicaulis. NCBI lineage: Eukaryota > Viridiplantae > Streptophyta > Pinopsida > Pinales > Pinaceae > Pinus > Pinus albicaulis. Next base: position 61,302 of record JAXQQM020083437.1, read on the forward strand.
TACGGTCAGCGCTCAATCGCACCTTTCGCCCGATCGCGATCGCATCCCCATCTCTCTGCCCCCCGATCCACTTCCCCACCGTTGATCTGCCCCGCGATCCGACAGCCAGCGCTTAATCGCACCCCCGCCTGATCGCTGATCGCAAGTCCTTCTCCCGACGCTCCGATTCAATCCTGACCGTCCATCCTTCCCGCGATCCTACGGCTCAGCGCTAATCGCTTCATTCCCTTCGCACCTCCTGTTTCTCCCTCCGATGGATTGTGAGCCGTTGATCTGGACCCGAGATCAATGGTCAGCGCTCAATCGCAAGCCCCTCTCCGATCGCAATCGCAAACCGTTTCGTCTGACCCCCGATTGCGATTGAGCGATTAGATCATAGCCGTCCGTTTCCTCCCAGATCTGATGGTTCTGGTTCATTCCCTCTCCACCTCCGCTGGGTCCCACCTCCATGGCCTCCGCCCTATTTTTTTTCATGTTTTGCTTTGTATTTCGCCCAAGCAATAACCTTTGGGTTTTTACATTGTTGATCGTTTCTCCGCCACTCTACACTGTTTCCACTGTTTTCCTTAGTTTCTCCACCACTTTCCATCGTTTCTCCACTCTTCCGCCAGCGTTCCTCCGCCTCCACAGTATTTCTCCACCGCTGCCCGGGTTATAAACAGGTTTATTTTAAATTGTGCAGATAGCACAGAGAGGCAAATTCAGCGGCCAAACGGGATAGCAGAGATGGATTTAAGGGATTTGAGCCTGTAAGTGAAGATTAATGGTTATAATCCCGCAAGTCAAAGGATTCAAGCACTGTTTGAAGATTAAGAGCGCACCAGCAAAGTCATTACTGTGCTACCTAACAGCAGGACGTTCTCTCCAGACGTACACCTTCCTACAACAATCTCCAAGCCTCCTCAAGCCCTTAAATAGATTAATGCACTGACAAAGCTTCTCAAGAGACTGTCAAGCAGCATTAAAGAGGAATGGAGAAACCGTGTAGATCTTTCACCAGTTCATCTATTCCAGAAGGCTAGCGCAGAGCTCCAACCACCGGAAAGGACTTAAAGAACATATCAGAGGTCAATTCCCGGCCTGACAGAGCCTCCAAACAGTCTGCAGAGTACTCAGAGCGCTGCATAAATCCATTAAGCAGTATGGGCGTGAACACTTCCGCCATTCTGTCTTAATGAATCTCATTTAATGGTTCATCTACCTCTGTCTCTTCCTCTTCTCCTATAAAAGATCCCCGAGAACGAATTGTAAGGGTTTTTGTTGCCTTGCTGGGCATCTGCTGTTAGAGGGATTCATTTGACTATTAGAACAGTCTTGGGAGAGAGTAGCAGAGTAGTTTGTAGGTAATAGGCTGGGAGGAGAAGTCTGGGCTGTAACAGCCATTGAGCCATATTGTACATGACTGGTTTTGCATCAATTAATCAAAGCACTTTTCACAGGATCCTGGTCTATTACTATTGGTGATGTGTTTCTTAACTCTGTTTATTACATTTCCATATTGTTTCATGTTCTTCTGGTAGGCATCAGAATAATGGTATAGGATTCACCCTTGTTAGGTGCCCTATGTTGTCTGCTCTCCCTACCTTTATGTTTTCTGCTCTATGTGCTATCTAAGAGCTGGTTTCAGTTGATTTAACCAGCGCAGCGGATGTTATTGCCTACTGGCTGATGTGTGAATTGATTGAAGTTGTTCTTAGATGTTCTTGAGGGGTTTTAAGCTGGAAAGTTTGGGAGCACTGGGGATAAGAGTAAGCCCTGTCCACTAGGATCCTTGCACGACCAACTTACCTTTCTAAGATCCCTTCGTTTATCTTATCTTTGTTTTCCCTTGGAGTTGCTAAAGCAGACCTGGAGTTAAATGACCTCTGGTCCGATCTATAAGCAGCCCCACTGTCTCTTTGAGAGCTGCCTTTGAGTATGTCCAAGCAGGTCTGGAGTTAAATGACCTCTGACCTGATCTATAGACAGAAATCTGGTTGTTCTCCTTCTTTCACTTTTCTCCCTTAATGTTCCACCCCACCATCTAATCTAAAGATCCTCTAGTATTAGATGACTTGCCCTTTGGAAGCCTTGGCTAGTGGATGCAAGTAATTTCCTTTCATGACTCCATAGCCCAATGGATGGCACTTTCTTGGCCAATCCTCTTTGCTGGAACAGCCTGTTGTTTTGTTCCTTTCCTCCCACTGCTTTCTCAGTCCATGATCTCGTGACCAACCCAACAACCCTTCAACCAAATCACTTTAAACCCCCCTTTGCGCTTCATAACTAGCCTAATATCTCAATTCAAGCTTGAAAGACATATCATTCTTTGCTCTATTGGAGAGATCCCTCTCCGGGTCCAGGAGGGCTAGATCCTAGGGCCCCAAAGTGGTTTTGATGTTGTCTCATCTTTTGGTCTTGCCAATCTGGCCAAAACATGGGAACCCCAACACCAACCATGACTTATCCTTCTGAAATTTTTTATTTACCTTGGGAAACAATGATCCGGGTAAATTTTTGATACCCTTTTAACCAAGACCTTTTGCTTCATCTGATGTGTTATAATTTCATTTTATCAAAGCATTAATGGACAAACATGAAAATATAATTAAGAGGAAAACATGTCAACAATAAAAAAAAAAACACAAGACGTTTAATAACAAAGTTTGTCCAGTGTGGACTACGTCTTCGGGCCTCGATGTCTCGATGGTGTTGGCCGCTCCATTCAGTGCTGTAACTGGTGATAATGTACATAGATGTTGTTGACTAGTCATAGAAGGAAACACCCTCAACATGAGTGGCAAAGTTTCTCTACAATATGTTCTATTTCAAGGAACTCTCACTCATCACAAAACTCCTATCAACATGAAAACTTCACACATGGGGACAAAGAGTATCCTACCATCAAGGCAACAAAGGAATCTCACAACATAAATCACCATCCATGATAAATACATACCACATCAATACACATAAAGATTCTGCATCTTACATCAACAGGAATCAATAACAACAAATAAACATAAATATTCTGCATCATACATCAAGCAGGAATCAACATGACATAAAGCATCCTACAACATTAATCAATGAAGTACATTGCAAAAACACTTCATATACCTCAACTCTAGTGTTGGCTAAAAAATAGGCTGCTAAATTGCTATATCTGAATGTACCATCACAGACTGGCATCGAATGGCAAGAAATCGATTGTCCACATGTTGAAATATGACACCGTCATCCCCATCTGGAATATGGCCAAACAATTGAGACCTCTATTGCAGAAACTAACACTGCCATTAGGTTTGTGTCATCGAGTGATCTGTAAATGAAATATTTTTAAATGCTGTGCAAAGTATCCATTTCCATTTAATTAAGTGTGCAAAGTATTCTCCATGTCTTGCAGGTTAAAAAAAGTGTTTTTGGTAATTGTTTCTGAGTTTTTGTGTGAGGAAATGTTAATTAAGTTTATTGTTTAACATATTTTATTAGAAATACACAGCAAGAGAAATTCACCATAGCATAACACAACAAACTGATGAGGTATTTCACCCCTCCTGGGCTACATCTGTCGGGTCCAAGGCTCCCAATGGGCATGTCCTTGCTCTATTAAGTTGCTAAAAATGGTTACACAGTCAAATATATTCCTAAACAGGCAAAAAAAGTTGTGAAGTTGACTTCAAAAGATAGAAATAAGCTAAAAATGGCTTTTGTTTCACCTCAAACAGTGAAGTACAACCTAATACAACTCCATCTTCCTGATGGCCCTAGTGGACCTTTCCTCTTTCCTGAAGAAAAAATTGTTGAATAACACCTCTGTTTTCTCAAAAACCTATCCCAAACACTCCAGAATGCTCAAGAAACCCAAAATTGACTAAACTTTTGTCCAATTTGGTCGAAAATTGTGAAAGTTGTGACCCTAACAAGTTTTTTCCCAGTGGCACTAGAAAACCTCCTCCAACTATGGGATAAATCCATTTTAACTCACCAAAAATGTGGAAATACCAAATCTTTTGGAACCGCGCTAAAAATGGGGATAGCATTTAATGTTAACTACCAGTTTTCTGGCACATTCTCATGTAGATAAGGCAGATGGTTAACTCGCTGGCAGATAATGTTTTAGCCCCCGCCCATGGTCATGGGTCAGAGGTCCTGTAGTGAGGGGCTAACCAAAAAGGGGCTTAACTCATTTATTCCACCGGTTCAATGATATTATCCCTCGGTTATAATGCTGGTCGCGAGATCTGAAACCCATAGCCCTGGGGCTTAAACCTTTGTTCTCCGCCCGGTCACAAACGTTTACCAACGACTCGACTCAAACGACTACCCGTTATCTGATGAACTGACCTTTTTCATGCCGACCTGACTGTTGGTTATAGGTGCGCGACTCGAATTCACGTTCAGGGTAACCCACAGATCCATTTAGGTCGGGTTAGGTCGGCCTACAACCCAACTTAACTTTGCCTTTTGTGAAATTTAACCAATTAGGCCTAGGGCCACGTGGCACCCACGGATAGGCCCTATAAAAACCTTATAAAAATCAATTTTTTCCATATAAAATTTTCTTTGAAAATGAAAAAATATTTTGGTAAAAAATTTTTGTTTTTGGAGGTCATTGGGCGATTTCAAACCTTAGTAACTTTCACATACGACATCGGATTTGAGTCTCGTTTGTGGTGCCAGAATCAAAGTGACGAGGCCTTTCCGGTAATTTAGATTGCGACCAATTTTGAGCAGTTCCATTTTTGAGCATTTTTTCGACTTGGACATGATCTCCTGATCACACCTCCCTATTGGGAATCTTTTTGACCCCAAAAGCCTTCAATTACCTGTTAAGAAGATCAAGGTACAAATCCCTCTCATTTTCCACCTCCATCCATTTTTCCTTACTCGGTTTTCTACCTTTAAGACCAACCCGAAGATAATCAACACTTCCCCTCCTCAAAATGCATGTCCTTCTGTCAAGGATAGCATCCTCTTTTAGCTCATCCAAAAAATCTAGCAAGAAATCCTCTATGGATGGCATCTAAATGTCACTTTCATGATCAGCAATTAAAGGAGGTTCATACATAAGAAAATTTTCCACATTCACAATGGCATACATTTGCATATATGAAGGAAAATCTAGTTGAAAAGCATTATTTCCAACTTGTTTAAGGATCTTGAATGGACCATAATGAATAGGATTCAACTTTTTACCTTCTCCTTGCATTCTTTCCTTACTAATATGCAGCCATACCTTATCTCCTTCTTGAAACTTATGATCAATTTTGTGTTTATCATGTCTCTTCTTGTACTTGCCTTGATTTTTTTCAAGTTTTTCTTGAACCTGCTAATGTATGAGCTAAATTATTTCAATGAACATGTGAGATTTTTCAATGTCACTATGCCCATCAATGGAAACATCCTTCTCAAGAATAAAATCTAAGGGTGACTTAGGCAAATACCCAAACCAAGCTTCAAAAGGTGAAGTATTTGTAGAAGAGTGCTTGGCCCAGTTGTAAGCATGCTGAATGTAATGAAAATGCTCATCCCAAAGCTTGGGATGCTTGCTGCAATAACCGCTCAAAAGATGTACAATGGTTCTATTCACTACCTCTGTTTGGCCATCTATTTGCGGATGGAAAGAAGTACTCTTCTTCAACTTGGTGTCCATAATCTTCCATAAATTGGACCAAAAATTCCCAACAAATCTGGAATCCCTGTCACTAACAATAGAAGTAGGCAAGCCATAATGAACCCATACGCGTTGAAAATATAAATCAGTAGTTTTTTCAGCAGTTATAGTTTTCTTACATGGCATAAGAATACACATCTTGCTGAATCTATCAACTACTACATAAAGATAATCATGCTGCTTTCTAGATAATGGTAGACCTCCAAGAAAATCCATAGAAACACTTTCCCATGGTATAGAAGGTACCGACAATGGCATATATAAACCAAACTTCCTATATTTATGCTTTCTTGTAGCACATAATGAACAACCTCTAATGAAATGTGAAACACTATCTACCATGTGAGGCCAATAACAATACCTCTGTAAATGTGCCATAGTTTTTCTTACCCCGAAATGTCCAGCAATAAGAGAAGAATGAGATTCTCTCATGACACTTAGTATCTCCCCTTGTGGTATACATAACTTTCCCATATGAAACAACAAATTATTATGCAAGTGATAATCATTCTCCTCAACATGATTCCCTTCACTCAAGTTAGCATACACATCCTTAAAATCAACATCTAATGCATATTGTTCTATGTAGCTCTCATGTACTACAGAATCATTCTTAAGTAAAGTAGTAGCACTAATAATAGGCCTTGAAAGCATGTCAACAACTTTATTGAAAATACCTTTCTTGTACCTTGTTACCAAGTGAAATTTTTGTAGGAAACCCATCCATCTGAAATGGCGTGATTGCTGTAATTTACTTTGCCACTGCAAGTACTGTAAAGGCTGATGGTCGGTATGAACAACTGTTTCTTTGCCCAGAAAATAGTGTTTCCACTTTTTGACGCTTTTTACCAATGCATACAACTCCTTATCATATGTAGGATAATTCAAAATAGCACCATTAAATGTCTTAGAATGAAATGCGATAGGCTTACCATGTTGTAAGAGAAATGCACCCATGGCGTAATCACTAGCATCGTTCTGAATCTCGAATGGTTGTCTCAAGTCTGGTAATGCAAGGAATGGAGCTGAACTTATCTTCTCTTTCAAAGACTTGAAAGATTTCTATTGCTTGCCTCCCCATTGGAAAACATGCTTCACACTTTTCACTGCATGCATAGGAGCTACTATGGCAGAGAAGTTAGAAATAAACTTCCTCCAATACTGAGCTGCACCCAAAAAACTTCTTACCTCCGTAATCAATTTGGGAGTAGGCCAATTCACAATGGCTTATATCTTAGAAGGATCAATTCTCAAAGCACCTCCTCCTACTATGTGTCCAAAATAAACCAAAGAAGTCTTTCCAAATTCACACTTTGACACTTTAAGAAACAACTATTTTTTCTTCCGAACATCAAGTACTTTCTTAACATGCATGACATGCTCTTCTCTAGTCTTACTGAAAATTAAGATGTCCTCTAAGTAGAAAATAACGAAATCATAAAGAAAATGACGTAAGACATCATCCATTACCCGCATGAAAGTTGTAGGTGCATTGCATAAACCAAATGGCATAACAAGCCACTCAAAGAGTCCCTGTTTGGTTTTAAATGTTGTCTTCCAAATGTCACTTTCTGCAATTATAACTTGATGATAACCACTACGTAAGTCTAACTTAGTGAAATATTTATCATATTTCAGTTGATCTAACAAATCATCTATCCTTGGAAGTGGGTAATGATTCTTTACCATTATTTTTTTCAATGCCCTGAAGTCCACACACATGCACCAAGTTCCATCTTTCTTTGGAATCAACACTATAGGTGACCCACATGGCGAATTGCTTGGTCTTATGAAACCTTTGTCCAAAAAGTCTTTAATTTTCCTCTCTATTTCAGCATTCTCCATGATAGACACGCGGTACATGCCTATGTTAGGAAGAGGACAATCTTGTTGTAACTGTATTTCATGTTGAATATCCATTTTAGGAGACAAACCTGTTGGTTCCTGAAAAATATCATGATGTGCATCAAATACATCATATAAATCTGATTTAAGCTTGGAATCACAATTTTCAAATGACTCATTATTCACATAAACCTTGGGCTTAACCATAAGAAGTACAAAACTCTTACTAGAATTCACTAGCCTTTTTACCTGTCCCGCATTTACCATCGCTATATTTGTCTTTTTGCGATGTGCTCTGACAATAAACTCCTTGCCATATTTAAAAAGATGATACTTATTTTCATGGCGATGGAAGATCGCTTTCCTGTCAAATAAGTAAGGACTTCCCAAAACAATTCCTGATATATCAAGCGGCACTACATCAAGTTCAACTATGTCAATAAATTGTGCAGTAATCACAAAATGCAATATGCACTTTCTTGAGACTTGTAAGTTTTCATCCTTGCATATCCACCCAAGTGGATAAGGATTTGGATGTGGAACAGTCTCAAGTTTAAGTTGTTTGAACAAGTCTTCTGATCTGATATTTTCTTGTGACCCATTGTCAAACAATGTGTCAATTTTTGTATGTTTTGAGACTACCCTCACATCGAACAATTCAATTCTTTCTTCCTTATTTGGAGCTTGTACATGACAGTTTGAAGTACTAGTGCTTGGCTTAGTTTTAGTTTCCTTTCCCTTCATACTCTTCAAACCCATGGCTGTAATTTTGGTTTCATCACCTGAATCATCACCTAAGTCTTGTGGTGTAGTTGTAGTAGCTGCAGTTTTCCTCTTTCCTTTGTTTTTGTTAAACTGAGTTCTTTTTTCAAGATGAAGTTTCCAACAATTTTTCTCTTCATGACCTTCTCTTGAACAATGTTTACATATCACTTTCTCACCCTCAGGTTTGACAGATGCATTCTTTTTGCCTTTTCCATTAGAGGTTTATCTTTGTTTTTCCCCTTAAAAGGCTTATTTCTACCCTCATCAAAAGTGTTTTTCCCTCTAGTCTCTAAATGCGTAGCTTGTACACAAACTACGTCTAGACTATTAGGATTGAACATAAGAATAGTATGTCTAAAGTAGTTGTGAAAACCACCTATATATTTCGGCAAAGTATCTTGACTTTGTAATTCTACCCCTAATAAGAGTGCTCTTCTCCTAAACTCTTGGGTGCAGTCATGTACATTTTATCCCTTAAGTTGTCTGAAGTTTTGCAAGTTCATGATAGCCTTTTGTAAATGAGCTAATGGATAAAATTTCTTTTTAATTGCAGTAATAAATTCAGCCCATGATAAAGTGATCTTACCATGTTTTTTAATTTCATCCTTGGTCTTGGCTTCCCACCATACCAATGCTACTCCTTCCACTCTCAAAGAGGCTAATTGTATCTTGGTGTCGTCATCATGAAGGTTCTGTATCCTCAAGTAAAATTCCAATTGTCTTATCCAATTGTCGAGTTTCTCTACATTGACCTCACCATTAAACATAGGCAACTCAAATTTAACATCAAGCTTTAAAAATTGACTTTTACCAGTGGTTTTAGACTTGTGAGATTGATTCACCAAAGTAGAGGATGAAGATGTAGAGGAAGAGGATGAAGATGGGGATGGTGGATCACCATTACCTCCATGTCCTTTTTTTGACTTGTCATCACTTTTCTTTCCTCCTGAAGAACCCTCTCCTTCTTTTTGGTGTTTAGACACTTCTCCAACAAGCCTATCATTCCTTTCTTGGTAGAGTATCCTCACCATCTTTGTCATGTCCAAGAAAGCCTTTCGGAACACCCGTTCCTCTTCACTGGGATCAATGTCTTCAGGAGCTTCTACTTCTCTTGAATACATGCTTGAGGCTTCTTCAATGGCTCTTGGATGTGACTCTCTAGCCCTTCTTGGTTGAGGATTACTTTTTGCACTGACCAAGTGTCCTTCACCTCTCTTTAGTTTAAGCCTAGTAAGCATCAAAACTTGCAAACAATAAACTATATCTTTGCACAAGAACAAATGCAGAGTAAAACTATAGCCCTGATACCAACTGATCTGTAAATGGAACTATTTGTAAATGTTGTGCAAAGTATCCATTTCCATTTAATTAAGTGTGCAAATTATTCTCCATGTCTTGCAGGTTAAACAAAGTGTTTTTGGTAATTGTTTCTGAGTTTTTGTGTGAGGAAATGTCAATTAAGTTTACTGTTTAACATATTATATCATAAATACACAGTAAGATAAATTCACCATAGCATAACACAAAAAAATTATGAGGCAGTTCACCCCTCTTGGGCTACATCTATCGGGTCCAAGGCTCCCAATGGGCATGTCCTTGCTCTATTAAGTTGCTCAAAATGTCCCTAGTACAATACAGCTCCATCTTCCTGATGGCCCTAGTGGCCCTTTCCTCTTTCCTGAAGAAAAAATGGCTGAATAACACCTCTGTTCACTCTGCAACCTGTCTCAAACACTCTAGAATGCTCAAGAAACCCAAAATTTACTAAAATTTTGTCCAATTTGGTCGAAAATTGTGAAATTTATGACCTTAACAAGTTTTTCCCAGTGGCACTAGGAAACCTTCTCCAACTATGGGATAACTCCAGTTTAACTCACCAAAAAGGTGGAAATCCCAAAATTTTCGGAATTGCGCTAAAAATGGGGATAGCATTTAATGCTAACTGTCAGTTTGCTAGCTCGTTCTCATGCAGATAAGGCATACGGTTAACTCACTGGCGGATAATGTTTTAGCCCTCGCCCATGGTCATGGGTCGGAGGTCCTGTGTTGAGGGGCTAACCCCAAAGGGGCTTAGCCCATTTATTCCACTAGTTCAATGGTCTTAGCTGCTGGTTATAATGCTGGTTACGGGATCTGAAACCCATAGCCCTAGGGCTTAAACCTTTGTTCTATGCCCGGTCACAAACGTTTACCAACGACCCGACTCAAATGAATTCCCATTATCCAATGACCCGACCTCGTTCATGCCAACCCGACTGTTGTTTACAGGTGCCCAACCTGAATTCACGTTCAAGGTGACCCACAGATCCGTTCAGGTCAGGTTGGGTCAGCCTACAACCCAACTTAACTTTTCCTTTTTTGCAATTTAACCAATTAGGCCTGGGGCCATGTGGCAGCCTCCGGGCAGGCCACGTGGCACCCAATGATAGTCCCTATAAAAACCTTATAAAAATCAATTTTTTCCATATAAAATTTTCTTTGAAAATGAAGAAATATTTTGGTCAAAAAGTCTTCTTTTTGGAGGTCATTGGGCGATTTCAAACCTTAGTAACTTTCACATACGACATCGGATTTGAGTCCCGTTCACGGTGCCAGAATCGCAGTGACAAGGCCTTTCCATTCGTTCATATTGCAAACAATTCCAAGTAGTTCCATTTTAAGCATTTTTTCGACTTGGACATGATCTCTTGATCATCGAGAGGTGTAAAATCCATATAAAATTTGTCTGATTTGGACATTAGGAAAATTTGGCCCCTCTAGAAATGAGGCTCAATCAGGGTTCCACTGCCTCTACATATTGGCTCATGGTTCCACCTTGTAATGTTCCTAAATTAGCTTCAGCTAATTTGGAACATTAATTTTGCCTTATTTATTTTGTATTTCATGATTAATTTTGCCTTATTTATTTTGTAGTTCCTGAAGCAAGGTTTCTCTTTTATTTCAGCTCTCTTCTTTGGCTGATTTTTAGCTAGTCATCATTGTGGGAGATCTGTTTAAGGCCCTTAAACTTATTTTTTTCTGCTGAAATTCAATATATAAGCCCCACATAGCCTAAGATAAGGGAAACCATCCCTGGTCTACATTATTTTTACACCATGTTTCTTATACAACGTTCCCACTGAGCCTATTGTTGATTTCCCTGAATTGGGATTTTCCCACTCCTGATCTATTTGGTTTTTGCTTCTCTTTTGGATCCATTCTTTAGATATGAAAATATAAGGATCCCAAGGGCTGAAAAATAAAATAGGAGTGTGCTATTCCCATATTTTTTTTGTTTCACTAACTTTCTATAGACAGAGTCTGAAACGAGCCAGGTAGCCTCTGGATCTCACCCTCTCCTTAGAGGTGACACATCTAGTAAAAGCCCCTTCAGTCTATCTCTGGTTTATAATTGCTGGTGTATTTCTATACTACTATGAATACATAGTGGAATATATTAATATATTCCCTACTGAGCTTATTCTTCCCCATTTGGAACATTACAGTGGTATCAGAGCATGATCTTTGGCACAGCCTGTGAGATCAAGCTATCCGTGAATCAAGAGCAAGGGAAAAATGAAGATGATGAGTTTAATCTCATATATTTTCAGATCTAAGAAGAGCCTCCCCAAGGAGGATGTGCAAGAAGAAAAGAGAAGAAGCAGTGAAGCTCCCAAGGAGTTTCAAAAAGAAGATTTTCCAATTAGATCTACAAGATCTGTCCATGAGGAACATTTTGAATCCTCGTATCATGGATATGTGCACTAAACCATATCACCAGAGCTTCAGCATTTTTCCAGTGATTCCTTCATGAAGGGGGAAAAATAAGGTGTAAGTTTGTTTGATGCCTTGCCAAGGGCAAGATATCCATGGAGTGAAGGGTCCTCTTCTCAAGAGGAAAGCATGAAGGTTTCTCCTTCAATAGTTGATCAAGATCTATTGTCTCTCATTAATGATGGGTCAATTTCAGTTATTGAAGAGGAGGAGAAGGCAAGAGATGATAACGCAGTCAAAACAAAGGCACCTCAAGCACTTCATGAGGAAGAGTTTGGAGCACTTGCTCCAAGAGGAGAGACTGTTGCACTCTTGCAAAGAGTCTCACAGGATCTCATGCATGAGGAGCATGTACTATCATTGATTAATGATGAGGTCTTGAAGATAGGAGAAGAGGAAGGGCATCACAAGGTGGAGAGCATGAACCCTTATCTACTTCAAATCTTGGAAGCACAAAGAAGGCAAGAGGACTTATGCATTGAAGGTAGGGAAAAATCTGTCTTCCTACATCCACATTCTACTCTATGCCTTCACACCTCTTTGCAAGGAGGTACTCTACTAGGAGCCCCTCTTGATAGGAGGAAATATAATGTGTTCTCTCAACTATGGGCTGCATATACATACTTGGCTAATGAGGGAGCCTTGGGAGAAGCTAGCATAGCGCAGAGAATCTCTCAAGCATTCAGGAGAGAGATGATCAGTTTCCTGAAAGGGACATTGCAAACTCCCACTCAGGTATTTGCGCTGAGAAAGGAGAAATCAGAGATCTATGATGGCATGAGCATGAGGGCACATGGAAACTCCATATATTTGGGGCATCCCATGATCTCTTCATTCACAAAGGAGATTTCTGAATATGGCAAGGGGATCCTAACCCTCTTGTATACATGGACCAAAATGAGGAGGTTTCGGAAAACAAGGACTTTCCGAGGGGAAGTTGATTTCCATATGCTCCAATATTGTCTTGTGCAAGAACAGCTACAAATGGGGCAGCAAAGAGAAGATTATGATGCTCCAACATGTGATTTTGATGTCAGGGATGTCAAATATGGGAGCCATGAGAATACATGCGCTTCATTTCAAACCTCTATATCACTGTCATTCTTGAAGTGCTTGGATCCTTGTTGGGATTCCCAACTCATGATGGAATAATCCAAGGACCTTTTCACATGGGGGGTTCTTGAAGGAGAAGTAAAGGATGAGAGGTTTAAGGTGGTAGATGGAGTTATCTATTTATATAATATTATTCTTTTGATTAGTAACTCCAAAGTCAAGGAGAGGCTGTTTGATGCCATCTATGAAATCCTGCTTTCCAAACCCACTTGTTTTGTCAAATCATATCATACTCTCTTGGGTGGTTTCATATGGGAAGGCTTCTGGGAAGATGTGTACTCTCATATGAAGTTGTGCATGGACTACTTGGTAGAGGAGGAGGAACATAGCTCTGGGGAAGAGCCACCATTCACACCTCCTTATTATTTGAGTGTGAGAGGGAGCTCATCCATGAGTTACCCCACTGATGTAAAACAAGTGTATAGAGAGGCTGGTACTTTTGAGCATTATAATGTATCTCCTATATGCTTATATTTCTCTAACACTCATTTGCAGGATATTGTGCCAAGATGGGGCACTAAGTATGATGAGTTTCATGGGCCACTCAAGGCCATGAACTATGTTAATGCAGGCCACTCCTTAGAGAACCTTGGAAAGCTATTATATTCCTCATGGTGTGATCCTTTTACACCCACCATGATGTACATTCTCCAAGTATTCCAAAGACATGAGGCAACAAACAAGTGTTGGGGGAGGCACTTGTCATATTTTACTCTATGGAAGTTAAGGATAAAACTATAGTAGTTGCACATGGGGGAACATATTCCTTCCCATCTATCGCACATGGCAGCTAGCATGATTCTAATCATGATCCCGCAAGTTGAAGATGTCCTTATCTTTGTTGGGAGCATAGTTGGAGGAGAGGCACACTTGTTGAATGTGCCCTTGGGAAAAGGAGTTCCCCATTCTTTTTTCATTGCATGCTTCCATGGGAGCATGAGATTTGGTATGGCCACTATGATAGATCACTTGTCTCTTTGTAAAGTGAGCCATATGTTGGTTGGTGACATGCCTCTCATATGTATTAGGGAGGAGATCTTCTATGGATTGCCAAGTTGGGAGGTGATCCACTTCATTTTGATGATAACATGGAGATGGGAGTCTTTCATGGATCATGAAAATTCCCATGATTTTCATCACTTCTATCTTGAGGAGGCCATGGATCATCAAGAAGGTCTCCACAATAACCTTCCATTTCTTCATGATGAGAGCCTTTGATTTTATTCATCAAGGGCAAACTTGCATAGTAAGAAAGGACCATTGGGAGGAAAAATATATTGCAGAAGATTCAGAGCAATGGAGGAGACTATTTGATGAGGAGGCCACAAGAGAAGAAGGGGAATTTTTGTAGCACCCTTGCAGTTTCTTGAGGACAAGAAAAATTTGGGAGGGGGAGACTGTAATGTTCCTAAATTAGCTTCAGCTAATTTGGAACATTAATTTTTGCTTATTTATTTTGTATTTCATGATTAATGAATAAATTGTAAAGGAGGATGTCTAATACTTTTGAAAATCAAGAATAAATCAGTGCCTATGTGAAAAGAGACATATTTAGGCCATTGGAATAAAATCTTGCAGGTGTGAAAGGGCCAAGACCACCAAAGGAGATCCTATTTGACCAAGTCAACAACGCTGTCTAGGTTCATTGAACCTCCTTGATGGACTGCGTTGTTCTAGAAGGGGTTTCCAAGTGTGAAAGGAACCAAAAATATGAAGTGGTTTAGGGTTTTCCAAGAGACTCAAAGCTTATATAAGGGAGGAGAAGGCTCATGAAGAGGCTATTGATCATATTTCATTTTATGAGCTTGCTAAGGCAGCCCCATTTCTCTGTGTTGTTTAGCAAGAGAAAGAGAGGATCTCCTGTTTAGGAATCCTCCATCCTTCCTTGAGTAGCTCTTGGAGGGAAGTGTGCTAGATTGAACCACTATCTGGTTGGAGGCCAAGCTATGCTTGCATAGACAACGCTGGCTCATTGAGGGTTTTGCTGCTGCTGTAAGTGTAGTAAGTGGGATTCTAGATCTGCAAGGATCTAGTTTTTTTTGGAGTCTCCTCTCAGGGAGGGTGTCTTGTGATCACCCGGAAGAGGGTCTCTATTGTATTTTGATTTCAAATTTTTATATTTCATCCACTGAAACATTCTGTTCAAGCTACTACAAAGTCTCCTTGGTTAACTGTGTTATTTACATGTGCTATGTAATGCTATTTAGATTCCTTCCTTTGTAATAGATCTCAAATGATTGAGTCTTGCCTCTCATATTGAAGATTCATATTGTAGCTTGCTAATATCTATTGTTTAGATCTGATATACATCATAATGAAATTCATCTTCAAAAATTCTTGAAGCTTTCTGCAGTTATGTGTATAAAAAGCTAGATCTACACTTTATTATGCAGTATTTTGATGAAATCCCAAGGGGATCTTGTAAAGAAGGCTGTGTAGTTTTCAGATCTAGTCTGGATCTGATGTTTCAGCCATAGATCTGTTTTATATCTAAGTTCTAACTCACATCTGCTGAAGCTCCTCATAGAAAATGCTATTCATTCATTTCTGCAACTTTTACATGTATTACAGCTATTATTTCTGAAGAATTCTTGCTCATTGCCTCATGTAATTTATTGCTCTTCTAAAGGAACTCATGGAAGATCTGATTTACTACTGTCATAGGGAAATATAATTCTTATGGTTTATTTCCAGTGAATTTCAGCTGAAACTGCGCAATTCCTGAAGCAGGGTTCCTCTTTTATTTCAGCTCTCTTCTTTGGCTGATTTTTAGCTAGTCATCATTGTGGGAGATCTGTTTAAGGCCCTTAAACTTGTTTGTTTCTGCTAAAATTCAATATATAAGTCCCACATAGCCTAATATAAGGGAACCCAGCCATGGTCTACGTTAGTTTTACACCATATTGCTTATACATCGTTCCCACTGAGCCTATTTTTTATTTTCTTGAATTGGGATTTTCCCACTCCTGATCTATTTGGTTTTTGCTTCTCTTTTGGATCCATTCTTTAGATATGAACATATAAGGATCCCAAGGGCTTCAAACTCCAATGGGAGTGTGCTATTCCCATACTTGCTGTGTTTCACCAACTTTCTATAGACAGAGTCTGAAACGGGCCAGGTAGCCTCTGGATCTCACCCTCTCCTTAGAGGTGACACATCCAGTAAAAGCCCCTTCAGTCTATCTCTGGTTTAAAATTGCTGGTGTATTTCCATACTACTGTGAATCCATAGTGGAATATCTTAAGATATTCCCTACTGAGCTTATTCTTCCCCATTTGGAACATTAAACACCTGCATGCAAATAAAATAATAATAAACCTCAAACTGTGTTCCTGCTCAAACCTGCCTGGGCGCACTTTAGAAAAGCTAAGCTTAAATATAAAGTTCTGGGAAGAATTTCCAAAGGAAGCCATTGGCGCAGTGGTTATGATCCGAAAATTGTGGAGGACAGGTCGGGGGATTAAATCCCTGATCCTGGTGGCTCTAGAGACACACAAGACAAAGAGGGTTGAGGGAAGCTCAAAAATCAAAGTATTTGGATTTCTCTCAAATCAAGTTCAGGTTGAAGATCTCGTCTTTCTGATTCCAATGACCCAGATGACACTCAATTCTGAGCTTGTATGAAGAATTTAGGAGCAGTCAAAGTTTTGGGTTGACTTTGTGACTCGAAAGGTTTAAAGAAGGCGCAATTTCGCCGAAATCCGGCCAACGGATTCCGGCCAACTTTGGTTGGATTCTAGAAGAAATTGTGGGACACTTAAAATGTCCGCTAACGCCCAAAATTAAATTTTTCAAAAACGACTATTTGTTTTTATTAAATAAAAAAATATTAAAACAAAGGGATGGGGGTCGTGAGCGAGACTCTGGGTATAGCGGCAGGAATATGGGTGGGCCGGCCAATCTGGGTCCGGTCCCCCAACTCACCAACCACACACCTCCTTTTACCACGCTGCTGAAAGGAAATTCCGGGGTGGGCCGCCCAATGTAGGCCCGACCCCCAACTGTTATATAATTTAATATGTACGTTGGATTAAATAAAAACAATGCACGGTTAATAAAAATAGTATTTCGGTTAACTACGGAGGGGGCGGGGTTTGACCACCCGACCCCCTCACTCCTAATGCAAATCCTAACCAATGTAGCTAATGGATTTCTTTGGGAATTTCGCCACACTTTATTATATAAACTCTGTTTTTCACAAGTGTGCCAAGGCCAGACCAGAGCAAGAGCGTGCATGCAGATCGAGGCATCAATTTTTTATTACAGGAAGAACCATGAGCAGGCCCAGAAACAGGGAGCGGAACCATGATCCTTGAAATTTTCTTGGGGAGGTAATTTTTCTCCATGTCGGAATATAGTTAAGTTTACAGTCATTTTTCATGGTTTTTCACAGGGAACGCAATGGCAAGGTCAGATTCGCCTTTTGAGTTGTAGATTTCTATTCCACCCATGGACCAACATCTTTGAGGAATCTAGAGGGAATCTAAAAGATTCCTTTTTGCCCCAAATTTTCACTTTCTCAAAATTCAATAATTTGACAGTCAATTTTGCACTATTTGACGTCATGAATCTGATGGAATATTCAGATTTTCCATCTAAGTTGTATATTTTTCAACCACTTTTTGAAGTGAAGATGTAGGTGTCAGCATTTAGTGAGTGAGCAGTCAATTTCACACCTTTTGACGCCACTATTGTGATCATGATTTCAGATCCAGCAGCAAAGTAGCTCATTCTTCAGTCATCTTCAATGTGAGGTATATGATGAGTTGATTTCATGTACTTCTTTTTATCTCTTTGTCTTTGAGATGCATCGTGTTGTACAGATCCCTATTGATGTTTGATGTGAGATCTTGTTTTGTTCGTGAGGTGAGATTTTCTTTCTATAATGGATTTGTATTATGTTTGAGATCTCTTTGATGCAATGTTGGCAAGATACCCATAGTCATTATGTGTGAGTTATTTTCATACTAATAGGAGTCCTTCTATGTATGAGAGTTCCGGTAGTGGAACATCTTGTAGAGAGGTCCAGCCACTCCTACGTGAGGGAATTTTCCTTGTACGATAGAGAAAACACTATCCATGTACATCTTCACTCCTTACAGCACTTAATGCAGTGGCCTACACGATATTGACACCGAGGCCCAAAGATGTAGTCCCTCTTGGACGAACTCCATTATCAATGTCTTATGTTTCTCATGCTTGTTATGTTCCTCTTCTTTACAACATGAAAATGTTCATTTATGTTCATTAATGCTTTAATTAAATGTAATCCTAACACATCAGCCCAAGTAAAAGGTCTTGGTTAAGGGTATAAAAAATTTACCCTGATCAAGTGGTATCAGAGTAGGTCTTCTTGCCAATTTGATTGCAGGAAGGAACTATTGAATGTTCATTGAGTTGAGCCATGGAGAATGTCAAGGACATGTAAGAGACCATGCTCAGGGTGTCCAAGAAAGCGAACATGTTGTACGAGGCTTATGAAAAACAAGCTGCAGAGAACGCCGAATTGAATACACTCCTACAGGAATAGAAGGAGGACAAACATCGATTGCAGCTTCAGTTGCAAGCCATGATAGAGGTGTGGGAAGAATTAAACCACAACAACAAAAGTCTTCCATTAGATCATGACGCATTGAAGGCACTCCTATATGAAGATAAGGAGGAGAAGCAACAATTGCAGCTTTAGCTACAAGCCACAACAAAGGCCTTGGAGGAAGTGAAGCACAATGAAGGCTTAGAGAAGCCTTCTTCACCTATGTCAAAATCAACAGCTGAGGTAAATAGTGTTGATTTCTCTTCAGTTTCATCTTCACCTGATATCATTTCTATTGGAAGTGTCATTAGGAGAATTTTGAGGTCTAAAATGGGCCTCCTAAGGAAATAATAAAATAATAGCTAAACCAATAAAATAATATTCATGAATTTTCAATTCACTTTTTGCACCACAATCTATGTAACCATAGTTAAATTCAATTCAAAAGTTGTACCAAAATAAAATTAATAAAAAAATTGTATTGATGCGACTATAAATAAGAATTAGCTTTTCAAGAAAAAGTCATTATCATTGAACAATTAATGCATTTGTCCTTTGTACTTAAATAACTTGAAATAAAATATAAATATAAATTTATAAATTCTTAATTATATTATATGCTATTAATTAAAATTTATATTATTTAAATTGTACAATAACATGTAATTAATATACTGTATAAAAATAATATAATATAATATAATATAATAATTTTATAGGGATATGCAATGTTTCTTTCAAGAAATATGAAATGACAATAATATATTTTTATTCAAAAAGTGTGAAATGACTTTTATTATGAGTACTTTACTTTGACTTTAAAAGTACTTAGAGCACTATCATGGTTAACCATGAGTTTTTATCCACCATTGAGCATGTGACAAGTAAGTACTTTTAACTCAAGCAATGCCACCTCAACCATTAATGATGATGTCATCTCCTAAACTGTGATTGGTTCTCATAAAGTGAATTTTGATTGTACATTTTCCTTATGAGGCCCATTTTTGACCTCAAAATTCCCCTAATGGGAGATACCCATTACAGGAACCGACATGAGACTCCTCACCAAGATGGGGTACAAATGAGGAGGACTTGGCTTCCGTGGCCAAGGCATAATGCAACCATTGGAGGTTGTGCAGAGACCTCACTATGTAGGTTTGGGGTACACAGAAGGAGGATGTTTGAAGGACATCAAAGGAAAACAGACATTGTTGAACTCTCCAGTGAAGAGGATTGATGGGACCACTTCACCATCATTCCATCGTAGTGAATGGCGTAGAGCTGAAGCAAGATCCCATCACTGTGATCGCACCAGAGACCACTAGAGAAAGTATGATAAGTCTCATTATTCTAGAGTTCATTTTGATTATAAGAATGTTGATAACCATGGTCGTAAATCATGGCATTGAAAAAAATGTTATTTTTTGGTTTACATAACCATGTTTTTCCTAAGTGTTGGAAAAGTATGGCAACAGAAAGGAGGATGAGGCATGGAAATACTTCTCCACAACATAAAAGAAACTGGTTAAGCTAGTTTGGAGGAAAAATACCTTTTGCACCCATTGTGACCGAAGTGGCCATCAAAGAGCCACGTGCTGGAGACTCCATGCAGAGTAGCGCCTTAAAGAAAAATATTTTGTGCATGAACCAATCTAAATAGGGGAATGGCCCATTCACTTTGCTTAAGAGGGGGTTTTCTAGATATGTTAGCTTGTCATGGTCGTATCTGTAAATCATATGTTGCATTTTTAACTGTAAAAGTGATGATGTGTTTTTCCATCACTTGTTTAAGAAACAATGATATTTTGGCCTTGTTTTATAAATTGTGTGATACATTTCTTTCTTGTAAAAGTGATGATGTGTTTTCCATCACTTTGAAATGTGACAATGGTGTCTTGTCTTGTAATGATAGCTGGGGCGTGATTTTCATTTGATGTAAACTTGACCACCGAGCACATGTTATAAAATCATGGCAAGTATGGGAATATTTGGGTCATAGTTGGTCAATTGAGCATGTAATTTGCAGGGGATTGTACTACATGTTTTCAGAAGGTGCATGTGTCATTTCATCACTTATGGCTCCGAATGACGCAGGTGAAGGAGAAGGAAGGGTGACTTTTCAGGACACTTGTGGTGCAGACATAGTACATCGCAGTTGCAAATTATTGTTAATTATTTTGGAGGAACAAAAGCTCCTCAGTGGGGAGGATTGATCCAGGTGGCTCCAAATACACACACATGACAAAGAGGGCTAAGGGAAGCTCAAAAATCAAAGCTTTTAGATTTCTCATGAACTAGGTTTAGGTTGAATATCTCATCTTTATGATTCCAACGACGTAGACAACACTCGATTCCGAGCTCGTATGAAGAAGCTAGGAGCAGTCAAATTTTTGGGTCGACTTAGTGACTCAGTAGGCTTAAAGAAGGCGCAATTTCGTCCAAAATCAGATTTTTTAAAAATGACTATTTGTATTTATTAAATAAAATAAAATATTAAAAAAAGGGGTGGGGGTCGTGACCCCCGCCACCCCCATCACACACCGCATAACACATAATAATTCCGACAGGTCGTGACCCCCACCAAACCCACGACAATGGTCAATGTAAATCGGGTGGGGCCAACAACTGTGACGACGTGGCCCCAACCCTCCACCTTATATCATGGTGAATATATATATATAACGGGTGAGCGGGGGTGTAACCCCACAGCCCAATCCACTCCTCTTTAAATATATCCAATGGGAGTATGGGTGGACCGGCCGATGCGGGTCCGGCCCCCCAACTCACCAACCCACGCCTCCTTTTACCATGTTGCCAACAGAAAATTCTAGGGTGGGCCGCCTAATGCGGGCCTGACCCCCCACTGTTATATACTTTAACATGTCCATTGGGTTAAAGAAAAACAATGCATGGTTAATAAAAATAGTATTCTGGTTAATTACAGAGAGGGTGGGGTTTGACCACCCGACCTCCTAACTCCTAATGTGGATCCTAACCAATGCAGCTAATGGATTTATTTGGGAAGTCCGCCACACTTCATTATATAAACTCAATTTTTCACAAGTGTGCCAAGGCCAGACCAGAGCAGGAGTGTGAACGTAGATCAAGGCATGAATTTTTTATTATAGGCAGAACCATGAGCAGGCCCTGAAACACGGAGTGGAACCATGATCCTTGAAATTTTCCCAGGGAGGTAATTTTTCTCCATGTCGGAATATAGTCAAGTTTACAGTCATTTTTCATGGTTTTCGTAGGGAATGTAATGGCAAGGTCAGATTCACCTTTGAGTTGCAGATTTCCAGTCCACCCATGGAGCAACATCTTTGAGGAATCTAGGGGGAATCTAAAAGATTCCTTTTTGCCCCAAATTTTCACTTTCTCAGAATTCTGTAATTTGACAGTCGATTTTGCACTATTGGATGTCATGAATATGATGGCATATTCAAATTTTCCATTTGAGCTATATATTTTTCGACCACTTTTTGAAGTGAAGTTGCAGGTGTCAGCATTTAGTGAGTGAGAAGTCAATTTCACACCTTTCAATGCCATGATTGTGATGGTGATTTTATATCCAGCAGCAAAGCATCTCATTCTTTAGTCATCTTCAGTGTGAGGTATATGATGAGTTGATTTCATGTACTTCTCTGTCTCTTTGTCTCTGAGATGCATTGTGTTGTACAAATCCCTGTTGATGTTTGATGTGGGATCTTGTTTTGTTCTTGATGTGAGATGCACTTTCTATCACACCAGAGAGCAACAGAGAAGGTATGATAAGTCTCGTGATTCCAGAGTGCATTTTTATTATAAGAATGTTGATAACCATCGTCGTAAATCATGGCATTGAAAAACATGTTATTTTTGTGGTTTGTATAACCATGTGTTTTCTAAGTGTTGGAAAAGGATGGAAGAAAAAGGAGGATGAGGCATGGAAAACCTTCTCCACAGTAGAAAAATATATTGGATAAGCAGGTTTGGAGGAAAAAGATCTTTTGCACCCATTGCGACCAAAGTGGCCATCAGAGAGCCACGTGCTGGAGACTCCATCCAGAGCAGTGCCTTAAATACAAAGCACCTGTGCATGAACCAGTCGAAAGAGATGATCTAAAAGTGAATTCCCCATAGGGGAATGGCCCATTCACTTTTCTAAAGAGGGGTTTTTATAGATATGTTAGCGTGTCATGGTGTTTCGAGAAATAACTCCCTAAAGGTTTTTGGATCAGCAACCTTCACAGATCAGGGGCATACCATTCAAGAAGGACTCACTTAACCTATATTTTATACTGAAAACTAGATTTAATCAATTGCGGAACTTACTTGAAATTTCTACGTTTGATTTAGATCCTGCAGGGTTCAAACCCCCAGCAACTCCTCATGCTTCGTAACCTGGAAATTAAGAAATAACAAACACGAAACACTAGTTGTACAACATATATTTTTCCTAGATGTCAGTATAATTCATGTATAATATCATATAAGCCATACTAAATGTTTGACTAATAATTTTTACACATATATAAAGAGATATAAACACGTGAATATTCAGGAACAAGATGGTACTTTTTATTATAAATGGCATGTACAAGAATAGAAAGTGGAGAGATCACCTGAATCCTTCCACGGCCTTTGAGTAGACCATCCTCTGGATCCGTCCATCCCTCACCTCACTAGGATTATTCCAAGATGTGTGCACACAAGATGTCATATAGGATGATGATCATCTTCAAGAAAACAAGGGTTTCCTAAATATACCTGGGAAGTGCAGGAGGCATGGGAATATCAGACTTGAAATATGGATCCAATAGAGTATAATTTCTATAATTTTCTCTCTCCTTTAGGCCATACACATGAGGGGCTTTTATACTCCCTCAAAGTAGTTTTAGCAGTTGGAAACAGTTGGGCCATGGGCTGGGGTGGTCGAATTACGGGAATAACCATCACCCTGCCATGAAAATAAGGAATTTATATATTTTTTAATGATTTAAATGGCATACGTGGAAAATTATGAATGGACTTGCGTATATACGCAAAAAATTCTAGGCATAATAGCATATGGGATTTTTAACACTGTTTTTTATGAATTTGTTCAAGTTTGGAGGGAAAGGGTGCCTAGGGCCAAAGAGACAATCATTATTCACATGAGGGTGAAAAATGATGCTATAACAGATGCCCCCTAATATATGAAGTCAGAATGGGTACATGATGGCCGAAATATATTATGTGCATAGAAATAACCTTGCGAAGACAAGAGAGGACGTCACCAGATTTCAGCCTGTCAAAAAAACCAATGAAAGAAGTCAGAGAGTCAACTCATGTCTGAGGCGGGCATACCCATGCTCAGTGAAATAAAAGAATGTCTATAGATCCAAAATGTATACAAGTATAAATGAACTAGAAAGTACATAGTGAATCATTTGAGCACTGCTCGGAAGTAGAAGTTGAAAATCAAGTGCAAGTATCACATATAGAATATTGGTCAATGGTGTTGTAGTAGATATCTGATCACACAAGTAACTGAATCTCTAGGTACCAAATCATAAGAGGTGGAATACATGGTACAATCACGCAACTCGGGAGCCAACATATAAGATGTTCTTGTACTAAAACTGCAACATATAAGGGAGGACGGTGTCACTGGCAGAAACTGAATGAACTGTCAAAAGTGAACCGAAGAATGTTGATGCAAACCCGAGGTCTTCACCGATCACTATGGCACAATTATACACAATGGGAATAAATGAGCTGAAGTCAACCATGTGAGAAATAATTTGATTACTGATTAATAATGTAAACCATTAAAAAGCGTGAGACAACCCACCGATAATGATAATGAGTGTCAAGGTGCCCCAGTACAATCTAACAAGTGAAAATAAATGAGTTGAAGTCGAACACATTTAGGAATCTATCGATCAAGAGGAAATAATGAATCCTCACTGTCGACAACGAAGAGTCTACCACTGATGACTGCAAACCCTAAGGTACTGACAAAAAGACTCTAGACCTTATTCCTAGAGCAATGAGTCAGAGTCGATGGGAAAAGATCTGCTAGAAGGAAGGAATTGAGGCATCCCACATCAGTCCAACGTGAGTGTAACTCGTAGGCCAAGATTTGGAAGGAATAAGACGAAGTAGAGTGAAGGAACCAACCCGAAGTACATTTTTGACATACATAAGATGAAGCTAGCGCATGGAAAAAACCCTCTGAACCAAACAGTAATGAAAGCTGACAAAGAGGTGAGATATCCACCGATAGGGTCAAATGGAAATCAAGGTACTTCGCGAATCCCAAGTGTGATAATGTATGCTGACATTGAACACAAGGAAAACCACTCAGTCAAAGACCCATAATGATGATCAAATGTTGAGCATAAGGTCACCTATCAATGATGTAAATAGGGCCAGGGTGCGGCTCTAGGTTTACTCTTAGAGCAAGATGTCGTAGTCGATAAGAGACAAACCTGCTGGAAAGAAGTCAACGGAGACCTTCTCAAACCAGCACAAGAAGAAGACCAAACATCTGATGTGATAGTACAAGATACTGACAAAACCAGGAAGGCCTGAACAATAAGTCAAGAGACACCACAGAATGGCCGACTCAGGGTTAAAATCCCTTGAACAAAAGCATGACTCATGATGACCATGGCAGTAAATAATGACACTGTATAAGTCTATTATGCAGGAGTCAAAAACAACTCTCCATATGATTGGAAGAGATAACCAACCGGGGGAGAACTAACTCGTGAAACAAGGTTATGGCATTGCCTAGGCCAACTAAAACCATCCCAAATGAGGAAAAGACATAGTGTTATGTGCTTTGTTCAAGGGCGAAAAAATGATGCTGTAACTGCCATCAAAATATGAAGTAATATCTCGTTCCCGCTCTTTTTTTAACATATTTAATTTTTTTGTCATTTACATATAGTAAGCCTAAAAAAGAATAAAATAATGCTATGGTAAAATGGATAGAATGAGTATCAGGAAACAGATGCACTATTTCCTGGGATAGGAACAATCCTATGCTCAATGCAAGGTGGCAGAAACTGATAAGCGATACTCAAAGGAGTGTTCCATCCATGGGTAACAAGGGTGTCAAGTTGCGATAGCTAATTTCTTTGCAATGGCTAACTTTGTACAGAGAGTCAAGGTCAAAAGATGGCTTAAACATCAAGTCCAAATGAAGCCAGCTAAAGGCCAAGATAAACAAGTAGTCAATATGCAATGCAGTAATACAACTGAAGAACACCAAGGAGCCTCTAGGGTAATAGCTAGAAAAATTATAATGAAGAAGAAGAATGAAGCTTCAAAATATAAGTCATGGTGGGACTAAAGAGAACTCCCAATCCTACATGAAGTGCAGCATGGGAAACAAGTGCTAGCGAGGAACTAACTAGGAAGCCCATGTAAAGGAAGGCTCTACCACCAAGTCATGAATAAATAATCGGCGAGTGAAATGGGTTGAGTACTCATGACATGATGGGATCGACCCTATGGCAAGTGATTAGAATGGAGGCTAGAATGCAGAATGCAACAGAAAGTGGATTACCTAACCTATATGCCAGTGAAGATCATATGCCTGCCATGATAGGTCAGCGGTCATGGATTCGAAAACTAGAAAAAAATCTCAAAGTCAACAAAATGTACCTGAAAGGATACCCATCCCAACACTTACAAGAAACTGGGTTATGCAGTTTAATATAGATGTGAAAAATAAGCATAATGAAATTTTGAAAACAAAAATTCAATTTCTGGGCATAAATACACATTTTACCTCATATTTGGTTCATTTTTACTTTGTTGAATTGGAGAAAAGAGCTCTGGAGAAAAAAATGTCTTTCCTCAAATCAGGAGCAAACAGTCGTCAAACTTCGTCGGATTAGTCAAGTAAGCCTTAAATTCATCTTTGCGATTAATTTCATCCATTAATAGATTAAAAAATTTTATTTTTCACCGTTGAAATGATTTTTTTTTATTTATCATTCTACGCATGCGCGGGTTCATGTGGACGAATCGGCGTATGATACGCGACTGTCCAAAAGGGAAGTCGCGTATGCGCAGACCGTGATTGCAAAAAATGAACCTAATGACATAATTTTTTGATTTTTTGTAGGATGACTATCTCTTGGATAGAACATGAGCACAGTGCCATTTACCAAGAGGTCGTGGGGGACCAAAATTCACTCAATATCCTCCGAAATTGTGGTTTACTCAAATTCTTCAAAATGCCAAATATGAAAAGTAATGTCTGATTACTTGAAATGCTGGTGAATCATTGGGAACTGGAGGAAGATTGTTTCATGATCGATCAAATACCTATACACATAGAGGTGGAAGAAATTTAATTTATTACTGGACTCTCCTGAAGAGGAGATCCAGTAGATTTACATGGCAAGCCTTTGGGAGGGCTTACAGTTGAGGATTATGTCCACGTCTATTGTGTAGAGGGGTCTCAAAAAGTAGGGACTCAAATTGCAATAAAATATTTATCATAGCTGCATATGAAAATTCTCCTCTTTACCATTTGCAGGGTGGTAGGATCTGCTTCCTTACACTAGGCATCGAGAACACAGATGAGTATAGCGGTGGAATGCTTAGTGCATCTCTTTGATTGGTGTACAGCTCTTCTAACAAACATGAAAAAACAACTAACCTCCATACGAAAAGCTAAAACAAATTATTTCAGGTATGGAACCATCTTGATGACATTCTTCTTTGAGAAGATTCCTGGGCTTCGACCCAAAGTAATCTCATCCATCAGCAGCCCTAGAGACCCAAGAATAGCTCGATGGGCTGATCTGATGAAGAGACTAGGGGGAAGTGAAGTTCCCCGAATGACATGGGATGATGAGTTCTTCCAATGGTGGGAAGAATATATTATTGCAGTGGATGACTATCCCTATGCTGGGATGGATTTTTTCAGTGATCCAAACTTAGTCCTTCCACCCGGCACAACATGGGGTGTTATTGTTAAGACTGCAATATTTGATTGATTTTTTTTTTTATTTTTCAATTTATGAAAAACAAACATGTTTTTGATTGGATTCCAAATGACTTACAAAATTTATATGATCATGACACAAATATGCGACCAGTTCGTCCAAAAGGATACCCATGGCACAAACGTCGCAGAGGCGAAGCGGATGCTAAAGACCCTAGTAGGACTCTATACGTCGTTCAGAGAAATTTGGAGAGTTTAACTCACCAAGTGCCTATGTCTGTAGTAGAAGACTTACCAGAGGCTATCCAGAGACGGGAAGTCGGGGTACCACAAGACTGGGTGTGGTTATTCCATCATGTGGCTACTGCAATCATGTTCTATAGGAACACAAATGTTGGACAGGGACCATAGATTTAATTGGATGACTGTATTATATTTTTGAGACTGAACATGATTAGCCATAAGCCCTAATTTTGTAGGACATATGGGTCCAAGTTTTTGTATATTTTTTTGTACATTATGATGATATATACATATATACAATGGTTTATGATGTGATGAAACAAATGTGTGAAAATTTATGATTATTTTTATGATTTTATTTAAAGTGTTGAATGAAAAATGTGCCATTCAATTGCTTGATTAGCTAATGAATCTACCATGTGATTGTTAGCTCGAGGAATATGAATAAATGTTATAAATTGAAATGATCTTTGTAATAAACGTACCCTAAAAAATAATCAAAACAAGAAATTATTCCTGACCCGATATACATTGGTCAATTTTGACACCACCAACTGGGAGTCCAAGAATACTACCAACGAATCAACACCCGAAGATATTGCTTCTGAGAGTAGATAAATGACTGTAGTGTATTTTTCTACATTATTTGAAGCAGGACCAATGCAGACCCCTCTTGAAACTAACAGCTGACCAGATGGATAATGAAGTACCCAAGCTGCGGAAGCTAAGTTCCGGGTGTGTCTACTAGAACCTTCGGCAAAACCATAATGACTCATGATATCCAATACAACCTACCAAAGTAGATCAAAAATCATCACCATCTCCGCATAGACCAAAAACTCAAACATGTACAAAAACAAAAACAAAAATATATACAAAAAGCAAGATGCCAGGCCAAGGCCTAGGCATAATACCTTTTCAGATAGAGCCCATTTTTGGGCTCTGCCAACTCATTTCCCTAAAAATCAACCAAGGTATAAGCTCTTTTTTTAGGACCTTTTTAACGATGAAGGGGCCATACCACATAGACTTAAACTTACCTTCCCATAGGGCATCCTTTTCCTGGGCATAAACCAAAATGAGGTCGCCTTCGGAGAAGACCCTAGGTTTGACCACTTTATTGTACTGAACTTGTACTCGTTTCTTATGCACTTCGTTCATCGTGGCAGCATCTCGACGCTGCTCATCAAGATGTTCCAGATGAAGAAGGTGTTCTTCAAGACTAGAAGTGTCAAGAAGAAGTTCTACAGCCAACTTAAGAGAAGGAATCTCACACTCAATGGGAAATATTGATTCCAACCCATAATCTAGTTGAAACGGAGTAAAACCAATTGCAGTTTTTACTGACATCCAGTATGCCCAAAGCACAGGATACAGCATAATGTGCCAGTTATATCTAGCTTTATCAATTGTCTATTGAAGAATGGTCTTCAAGGATTTGTTCACGACTTCCACTTGCCCATTGGCTTGAGGATAATAAGGAGATGAATTCTCTTGCCGGAAACCCAATTTGAGAACTCAGCCATCATGTTGTTCTAAAAATGACTTCCATGATCAGTGATAATCTCTTTAGGAATACCAAAATGAGCAATAACTTTATTGAAGAGAAAAAGAGTTGTTGTCTCAGCGTCATTCCCAAAAGTAGGCATATCCTCGACCCACTTTGTGAAGTAGTCTACTGCTACAATAATGTACTTCTGACCTTTAGCTGAAGGCAGGTTACAAGTAGTATAATCAATACCCCACTTTGTAAAAGGACCGACAGTGACAACTAGGAAGAGCGGAGCTGGATGAGTGTTGGGTGAAAATATTGTCGTTTAATTCTGTTGTAGTACTTGCCCAACTATTTAATTTGTCAATCCGAGGTTCGTAGGCTTACGAGGCACATGCACTATATAGGCAGGACCGAAGTGGAACTAATTTAATCTAAATTACTGAAATCAAATTAATCTAGGAAGGCATTGAAACACTAACTAGGAAAGCAGGAAATTACATAAGAAAAAAAACAATACAACATGTGAAGAATTGAATGACAAACAACATATGTGAGCTCACAGCAATAAAGCTATCTCAAATTATATTACAAGAATAAAATGAAAAATCATGAAAGTGTACAATAAAAGAATATGAATCAAAGCTAAGAATCCCCTTCTCCTAATTACAAAACTATTTCTCCAAACTCAAAAACTTATGAATTTCTAAACTTTTTAAACTTATGAAATGAAGAGAGAGCACTCTCTTATATACATGAAGAAGATAACCATCTCATAATGACATATCCACTATTCTCTCAAGCACTCTCAACTACTTTCCCATTATTACAAAATATGATCCCTTTGAATCCTCCACACATCTCTCACATATCTTGGATAAGAGATGCCAACCAAATCCTCCATGATCTTCTCCTTAGGAATAGGCTTGAATAATTATCTCCTTAATATGGTGGAGGTGATATTTGAGAAGTCTCTTGGAATTAATCCTTCACATATTTCCTACACATTACAAAGCTCACATATTCTTGAGATTTATATAAAAAATATGTATATTTTCTAATATTTAATCATAAATTCACTTATAATACAAAAATGAATAAAGTGGAAAATAAGAAGGTGAAACCCAAATATATTTATGAAAATGATATGATAAAAGGTTAATGGGATGATGAAATGTAAGGAATAGTGAAGGAAAAGGTGGATAAAAATATGACATTTCTGAGTCCCAACAATGAGCACGCATATTTCGAGTATGCACTTGACACGGATGACACCATTTGACCAACTCAATACAATCTTTGAAAATTGAAGGGCAAAAGTATCTAGCACACAAGATCTTTTGGGCTGTAGCAAGCCTGGATAAATGAACACCACAAGCTCCACCGTGGCAATCATTCAGCACAACCTCAGCTTCTTCGAGAGTTAAGCATCGTCTTAGGATCGAATCGACCCATCGACGATATAAAGTATCACCAATGATCAAGTAATTTTTAGCCAGCTGATGCAACTTACAATGCTCATCTTTCGAAAAAGTTGAAGGAAAGTTCGTAGTCTGAAGATAAACAATAAGATCCCCATACCAAGGATCCTGTGAAGAGATGAGAAAAATATGTTCATTCGGAAAGGATTTGTCATAAACTATTGCCTCTCCATAGGGAAAATCAGAAATTAACTCTGTGAAAAATAATGATTTCTTGGACTTGGCAGACATAAACTCGAGATAAAATTCCTGCAAAATCATAATCCACTGATTGTATTTGCCCCCAATCACTTTCCTGCCGAGAACAAACTGAAATCGATTGACTGCTGCCAAAACATAAGTTTTTCGTAGGATAATATAATGTCTGAGCCGCTGCACAACATGGATAGCTGCTAAAGCGAGCTTTTCTATCGGAGAATACCGAAGTTCAGGTCCTACCAAACCTCAACTAAGGTAGTATATAAAATTCTCTGCAAGAGCATCATCCTCCTGAACTAGAACCATACTGATAGTAGATTATGTTGCCGCGAGATACAAGAGGAAATCCCTGCTATAATCAGGTGGACTTAGTATAGGATCAGAGGTCAATTCTTGTTTCAAAGCATCAAATGAGCGTTGGGAAAAGTCATCCCACTAAAATGGGACTCCCTTCTTTAATAATCTCATGAATCCTCTTGTAACCTCGGCATAATTCACGATAAATCTCCCCAGAAAATTAGCTTTTCCTTGTAGACTTTGAAGTTGACGAATAGACTACGGGGGAGGAAATAGAAGTATTGCCTCAACCTTGAAGGGATCTATCTGAATCCCTTCCACAGACACAATAAACCCCAACAACCGACCAGATGTGACTGCAAAAATGCACTTGTTCGGATTCAACCTGACTTTGTAAAAATGACATCGTTCAAATACTTGACGAAGGTGAGAAGGATGATCAATTCTCTTGTGAGAACGAGTAGCTAGATCATCCAAGTACGCCTATATAATATGTTTGATGTCGTGGAAGGAATATGACATGGCCCGATAAAAAGTGGCTCTAGCATTTTTAAGGCCAAATGTAATTTTCTTGTAAGAAAAGGTACCCCGTGACAAATAAAGGCATCCTTATGCTGATCTTCAGGGTGAATAGTAATTTGATTGTATCCAGAAAAACCGTCCATGAAGGAGAAAATCTCATTACTGGCACACTCGTCAATAATATGATCTATGAATTGTGTGGGGTAATTATCTTTCAGACATGCTTTATTAAGGTCTATGAAATCAATGCAAACGTGAATTGTCCCTTGTTTCTTATCCACCGGAACTGGATTAGAAACCCATTCAGTCAAAGAAATAGGGAAAATAAATCCTGCCTTGAGCAACTTCTCTACCTCAGCTTTGATAGCTGCAGCCTTCCTAGGGTTGACCGGATGAAGCTTTTACCTCATAGGCTTAGCATTTTTGTATTTTTATCTCATGTTCGACAATATATGGATCAATACCAGGCATTTCTTCATAAGACCAAGCGAACACATCCCTAAACTCTTTAAAGAGATCGGTGTAAATTTGAATCTCTTCAAGGGAACATTCAACTCCGATGAAAACATTCTCGATAATGTTGGGATTCCTGGAGATGTTCACGGGATAGTCGGAGAGATCACAACCATGTTCCCTTCAGCAAATACCTATGCTGGTGCTAAAGGGTTCAGGACTGGGTGAACAGGACCAGAAGACTGAGGACTTGGAAAACTTGACTCAACTTTGTTCAAGTCTGGTAGAAAGTAAGACCGATGATGCAAATCATCCCATGGTCTATCTACACTAGTCATAGCTTCCAGGATAGCCTCTTTAGATGGAAGAGTGGTATCTAGGCAATCCTGGGTGGAAGAAGAACTAAGTGTCCAAGTTGGCGCCACATCGTCATCCAATTCCTCTGGTGAAAGAGAAACTGGAATAGATTTTGCAGAGTCAACAATAGATTTATAAGCAATCTTTGTTGCAGACATCGGAAATTCCATTCCACCCACTTAACCTTCTTCTAATGTGGAACTAGGGGAAGGTAAGGTCCAGGGATCCGAAAAATAATGATTTCTAAATATCTCTCTTTGAATAGGAGCCCTGGAGGATGAAATTGCATTTATATGAATGGAAGGAGGTGGAATATCGAAAGTACCCATCAGAGAAGAATACATTCCAACCCCGAGATTCTCAATAGGCGGTTTGACATTATCCACCAAAGGGATAGTTGATTCAGTAGATGCATTCAGGTCTACAGGAGAACAATCCATTTGGTCAACTGTGACAATCCTCCCTTCGTGAGGGAAACAAATAATACGAAACAAGGAGGACGCAATAGCATCCATCTCATAAATCTAGTTTTACCCCAACAGAAGGTTGTAGTCCAAGCTTGCATCAACTATCTCAACCTCTATATTTACAGTTTTGCCCCCAACACAGATGGGAAAAGTTGGGACAATACCATGCGGCCCGTGAGAATGACCATCAAACACAATCAAAAGATTGGCTGATGGAACAGCTGTAGGAGATCTGATTCCTTTCCAGCATGTGAGAGACATTACACACGTGGAAGCACCCTCATCAACTACCGTTCGAAATATAGTGAAATTTCGAAACGACGATATAATATGGAAAGCCATATGATGTGGGAATTTCTTTTTAAAATTATTCATATCAAATGTAATCATAAGAGATTTCTTTGGATCAATAGCCCCAATAGCAGTAAGAAGAGCACTTCGTTGAGTTGGACAAGACTGGAGCACCTCAAGAGCAGACATAGCACAAGGACTCTACACTAGATCTTCTACAACAGAGTAGTTCTGAGCAGCCTTGGAATTTGGATTAATCATCGTACGCTTTGTAGATTCTTTTGGCTTCCGAGGTATGGGATCAACAACAGACCTCATAATGTGAAGCGGTTCAGTACTAGCAAGAGCACCCTTAGATTTTGAAGACTCAGCTACACCATAATTACGAGATCTCATAGCGATATCTGCGTGAGCACTCATCATATATATTTTTGATGGGTTTTCCCCTTCCTGGGTGCCTCCAGAGGAAGCCCCATTATTTTTATTCGCGCCAACAACTAACTGTTGCCCTTGGGGAAAAGGGTTTGTTAACACAGCCTGGGAACTAGAAGATCCCTGTTGAGCTAACAAGCACTGCACATCCTGAATTTTAGGACAAAGGTGAGTAAGATGATCTCCAGTACATAACTTACATGGAAATTTCACTTTATTTTTATCCTTCTGTCCCTCACCAACATGCTCGTTGGATTTATTTGCATCGCCCTTCCGATATTTTCCCTTCTTTCTATTATTATTTCTTCCTTTCTTCTTCCCCTTGGATTGTTGATTTCCTTTGGGGTTTGAAGTCTGGATGGAATTTTTTGAAAAATCTTGGTAAGAGGTTGGTACTAAAGGTACAACCTGACCTAAAGAAGTAGATTGTATCGACAACTGCTGCAATTGGCTAAGCAGGTTAGCTGCACCACTATCGATCGATCTAATAAGTCCATCACCATGAGGACCAGGTTTAGTTTTGGACAAGTCCAATTTGGAGTGAGGAGCATCGGGAAAATTTTTATTGAGGACTCTAGACTGAGAATAAATCAGTTCTAATTGTTGGGCTTTAAAATTATCCTATTCCTCGAAAAATACCCCAAACAGGGATACATCCTTCGAAATATCTAGTTGCAATGATTTCAAAAACCATTCTAGAAAGAATTCGTTTGGAATGTAGGCTTTAATGAGCCGCTTCCTTCTTCGCCATTCCTGAATATGATCAGAAATGTGGGTTGCCTTGTCTTGCTTAAAATTAGCCAAGAGTTCAGTCCCGGAATCATAACGAACAGGAAATTGAAAATGATTTAAAAAAATGGTAGCTAGATCTCTAAAACTAGAAAAACTACCCCTAGTTAACTCAATATACCACTTAGCTACATTTCCAGTCAAGGTGCACTAAAATAACCTCAACCTAATCGAGTCATCGATCAAGGAGTTTGATGAACACCATAGATGAAAAGTGGTGATGTGATCTGTTGGATCCTCTCCATTCTTTCCTTCAAACTTTGGAATATCCGAAGGTAGTTTGGCAGGGACTGGAGGCCACCCTGGACTATATTGGATTGGATCATTAGTCAATTTCGACAAATCTGGAAATTTTAACATTCCTAGAAATGGTAAAAGATGAGGAGCCTAGGAATTCCATCCCTGATAAGATGAATTTCCCACATTCTGAAAAGAATACCTTGGATTTGATGAGGCACCTGGATGCCAGAAAGAGTTCATAAAAAAATTTGGGCCATAGGAAAACCCTTGTGACCTAGAATTTGGAGAAGGACTCCCTCCCAACATATAGTTACTATAAACCAGATCAGTTCCCCCCATTGAAGTAGTGAATGAAGAAGAAACCCCTTGATAAGGGTTCCAAGTATTTGAAAAAGGAGAAAAAGCCTGATAAGCACTAGATGAAGAGACAGGAACATTCCCTTGGTGACCAGCTAGAAACTGATTCCCTGCCCCTATTGCCATAAAGATAGGGTTCCACCCCATGAAGGTAGTAGAACTTTGACCTCCAAACCATGTATTAAAATTCTGAGTCTGGGAAGTAAAAGGAAAAGACCCTAAGGAAGGATTCGAGTGAGGAATATGCCCACTTCCAAAGGGGAACCCTTGAAAAGAAGCTGATCCACTAGCCATAGAGGAGATGGGTGCAGATGTACTTGCAGCAGTAGAGAAGGAAAATGGAGGAATTCCACTAACAGACATTCCAAGACAAAAGGGACCAGATTGAGTAGCTTGTGCTTGGGTATAACGGGAACCAAACATAGCAGCACTAGAAGCAATCGAATATATAGCAATAGTGCCTCCTCCTTCAACTTTAGGAGGAGTCTGAATACTTGCAGCACTCACAACTGAAGTTGTGTTCCCAGTCGTGGTCATTGAAAGGTGAGAATGTGATGGATAAGGATTCTCTGGTCTCTCAGATTGAGGTCTGATGTACTCGATGATAAACGAAGAATTAGAAGAAAGAGGAGACGGAAGCAATTCAGGAGATTGAGGTACTTCCTCTACTTCTACTTCTGGAAATAAAACTCTCGAGGTGGGTGGAGTACTCCTCTCAGTACTGACACCAACACCAAGACCAGCTACAGAAAATTCAAGCCCTAATGGAGGATCTCTCTCCGCTACGTCAAATAACACCGGGTGATAACCACCTTCTGAATTACTCCTACACCTTCTTGAAGAAGGCTCAGTGCTCGCGGGAGACAACCCACAAAGCCGTCTCGATCAACGAATTGATCGGTTAGCCACTTTAAAAGATTGATTAGACTCCAAAAAGTATAAAGCTAAGCAAGCTAGCAGCAAAGAGCACTCACTACAAAGTCCCTAAGATACAGTCAAGCAAGTAGACTTCAATTATTTCTGCTCCGGGTGATTAGGACCAAACACCAAAAAACAGGAAAGTGAAAAATAGGACCTCCTGAGAGTAGTCTGGGGTAATTACGACCCAGATCCACTAGCAAAGGTAACAGAGGCAGTTACGCTGACCTCTTAACAATAGCCTTTTCCAGTGCAAGTACCCAAGCTTCACAAGGGCACCCTCCAGAAGTACCGCTGGAAGTGATACAAGGTCTGCCTCAGGTACCACGGGTATTCCCCCCCCCCCCCCCCGCAATCACCTGTGTGATACCTAGGATGGGCAAGTAAGGACACCAATCTGTATCAGCAGCCAGGTGGAACGGTCTTAGGTCAAGATTCAGCAAATCAGAGGGGGGGTATCTCTCTTCTCTGCCTACAATTTCCCTCACGCTTGACTCTCTAGAGGAGAGCTTTCCCAGTCCACCTAACAGTGTTGGATTTCACTCATTAATAAACTTCTGTGTTTCAAAATCTAAGCGACCTTGGGGAGTTAACTCTCCACTCACCTAATCCAAGGCCCTACAACCTAGCTAGTTGATGTATGACACTTAAAAAAACAATGATATTTTAACCTTGTTTTATAAATCATGTGATGCATTTATTTCATGTAAAAGTGATGATGTGTTTTCCATCACTTTGAAATGCGATAATGATATCTTGTCTTGTAATGATAGCTGGGGCATGATTTACATTTGATGTAAACTTGACCACCGAGTACATGTTATTAACTCATAGCAAGTATGGGAATATTTGGGTCATAGTTGGTCAATTAAGCATGTAATTTTCATGGGATTGTAATACAGGTTTGTAGAAGGTACAGATGTGATTTCATCACTTATGGCTCCAAAGGACGCAAGTGAAGGAGAAGGAAGAGTAAATTTTCAGGACACTTGTGGTGCAGAAATAGTACACCGCAGTTGCAAATTCTAGTTAATGCTTTTGGAGGAACAA
This sequence comes from Pinus albicaulis, assembly GCA_034641835.2. NCBI lineage: Eukaryota > Viridiplantae > Streptophyta > Pinopsida > Pinales > Pinaceae > Pinus > Pinus albicaulis. The sequence goes on from JAXQQM020083437.1 coordinate 98,487, forward strand.
AAGCTCCTCAGTGGGGAGGATTGATCCAGGTGGCTCTAGAGACACACATGGGACAAAGAGGGCTGATGGAAGCTCAAAAATCAAAGTGTTTGGATTGCCCTCAATCTAGGTTCAGGTTGAAGATCTCGTCTTTTTTATTCCAATGGGGCAAACGACACTTGAGTCCAAACGCGTATGAAGAAGTTACGAGCAGTAAAATTTTTGGGTTGAATTGGCGACTGGGTAGGCTTAAAGAAGGAGTAATTTCACCGAAATCCGGCCACCGGATTTTGTCCAGCTCCAGCCGGATTCCAGGCGATATTGTGGGACACTTAAAATGTCCGCTAACACCCAAAATCGGATTTTTCAAAAATGACTTTTTTTTTATTAAATAAAAAAAATATTGAAAAAAAGGGGTGGGGGCCATGACCCCTGCCACACCCATTGATCCGGATTTATGCAGGAAAGCAACAAAATATAGAAATAACCATGAACATAGAGATGCAGCGGAAATAATGCTTCATTTCATCAACATCAAATAACAGAAATATGCTTACAGGCATAATGGAAATAAAATAGCTAGGGTGCTGGTAGCGAATCTCTGAGAAGATATGTGATGGCTACAGACCTCTGAACTATGTTACAATGAGGCTCGAGGGCCTATTTATTGTTGAGAAACAATGTAGAATCTGAAATGTCCAAAAACCTAACCGTAGGAGATGAGGCGCCAAAACTGTGGGCGCTCGTTTGGGTAAATTGGTGGTTCAACTTCCCGGGGGCATAACTTTGGCACTCGATCTTTGTTTGACGCGCTCAATAGCTCGTCAGAAATATCTATCCGAGGACTTCAATTTTTGAACGAGCAACATCGGTCCATGGACCCATGTTGCTCTCCGTTTTCTCAAAAGATGTCGTTTAGGGCCTCAAAACGGCTCCGGAAGTTCAGGACCCGAAAAACTGCTAAAAATAGTAAGTTTTGTTGCAACTTGAAAATTGAAAGAACTGAAGATGGGGGTTCAAATGGAATAGGTGGGTGGCCACCAATATCCAACTGGATCATTAAGCCCCCAAAACGGCTCCGAGAGTGGAGGACCCGAAAACCTGCTAAAAATAGTAAGTTGTGCTGAATGTGAAAAGCTGCAAGAATTGATGGTGCTGGTCCAAATGGAATAAGTGGGTGGCCACCGATATCCACCTGGATCATTCCTCCCTCCTTAGAAAGCAATGGTCCCCATTGCGTTGAGATCCTCCATGAGATGAGGCAAATTCTGTTGAACTGAGTATTAGATGTGTTGAAGATGTCATGGACCTGCGGGTGGACATGCTGGATGCGTTTAGTAAATTTGGTTTCTTTATCAGCCTCATACAGTACATGTTTGGATTTTGTATGTGTAGTTGCAGGATGTATGGCAACATCAGGTGGTGGTGCATTGGGATTCAGATCAATGGAGTGCTTGTCCTGACAGTGTAGAGGAACCTCTATGAGTGAGGAGAAATTGTCATTGTATTCCTCCATGACTTTGTCCATCTGCTGTAGCCATGAAAGGGAGCCCTGTTTTGAGGTTGTGGCCACAATATTCTTCTTTCCCTGGGAGTGAGTTGTAAGGAAAATGAATTTCCTGGTTTGGGAAAAAATCTTACTGCGTTGTTTTGAAGTATTCAAATAGATGGCAGGAGGCGGTACTACCTCCGGTATCCTGTACAAGTTATTTCCCAAAGTAATAATAACAGCACGAGGCCTAGACTCATACACAGCATGTCGCCTCCACAAGTATGGTTGGCCCAATAATACATCAGCTACATCAAGAGGAGCAACATCACACAATACCTCATCCATGAATGGCTTGATACTATATTGAAGTCGGCACTGCTGGCGGATGCAGAGATCTCTCCCTGGGTGGAGCCACCCGATGGTATACGGCTGCGGGTGTGCTATGGTTGGTAGGCCGAGCCGCTTCACGATGTCTACTGAAATGAGGTTCTTTTGGCTTCCTCTATCGACGAGAAACTGCAGCGGAGAACCCTTCACCCACATCTGCGACTGGAAGAGGTGCTCCCCCTCCTCTAGATCCTCTGGACCCTCCTTCTGGATCTTGGTGGTGGCAACAATGGCACTGGGATCCGCATCAATGATCTGCTTCCCTTTGTCATTGCCTTTGTCTGATTCTAACTCAGGATCAGAAAATGCATCTGATTCGGGTGCCTTTAGTTCAGCCACCAAAGACTGTTTGGCTCAACACTCGTTTGTGCTGTGAGTAGGGCTGTTATGAAATTCACACCACTTCCCTGTGTCCTTATTTGGATTTGTGGTGTTGTTCTGAGTCGCATTGTTTTGGCCTTGCCCCTTGTTCTTCGGTTCGGGGGCACCTTTCGGATTCGCAGATCCAAAGTCTCGCTTCTTCTGCTTAAATTTCTGCTCGATCTTGGCGGCATAGCGATATGTCGTGCCAAGCGATGTAATGTCGAGTAACTCCATTTCCTCCTGAATGTGTTTGTGCAGATAGCCGCGGTACTTGAGCACCAAATGTCTCTCTGAATCTTTAATACCCAACTTTGTGCGCAGGGTATGGAACAGATTCGTCAGTTCGTGCACATCTTGATCCTTTTGTTGCCACAGCATGGTCCATTGGATGTATTTGTCCTCATAGCTCCCCACGGGGTAATATTGTTCCTTGATGCCGTCTCGGAATGAATTCCAAGTGGGTGTGGTCGAGAACAGAGAGGGTTCCCCTTCGCCCTCTTGCTCACGGTAGGTTTCCCACCAGTCTTTGACATGGGGGGCGGCTTTGAGGAGTGAAAAAATAATCTTTTCTCGGTCAAAGAATTCATGGACCGAGAAATACCCTTCCAACAAATCTAACCATCTGTCTACAACGTCTACATCTATTTTTCCTTCAAATATAGGAATGTCAAAGTTTACCTGCACCTTGAAGGGAGTGGTGCCTCCAGAGTGGCTGTGGGATGCAAATGCGCCATATGTGGGCAGTCGTTGAAGGATTTGAGCAAATTTATCCATCATCGCGTTCCTTTGTTTCTCGAGGGCCTCCTCGAGCAGTATTTTGATAGGATATCCTGCTCCCTCTTCTTTCTTTTCTTCCACCATGGGAGGTCGTCGGGGTTTGCGAGGCTGATCTTGCAAGGGTTCAACCAGATCGAGCCCTAAATCCTTATACCCTGACCACGTTGGGGACATGCAAATTAAAACAAAGAAAGAGCAGACCCACTCTGATACCACTGATCCAGATTTATGCAGGAATGCAACAAAATATAGAAATAACCATGAACATAGAGATGCAGCAGAAATAATGCTTCATTTCATCAATATCAAATAACAGAAATATGCTTACAGGCATAATGGAAATAAAATAGCTAGGGTGCTGGTAGCGAATCTCTGAGAAGAGATGTGATGGCTACAGACCTCTGAACTGTGTTAAAATGAGGCTCAAGGGCCTATTTATTATTGAGAAACAATGTAGTATCTGAAACGTCCAAAAACCTAACCGTAGGAGATGAGGCGCCAAAACTGTGGGCGCCCGTTTGGGTAAATTGGTGGTTCAACTTCCCGGGGGCATAACTTTGGCACCCGATCTCCGTTTGACGCGCTCAATAGCTCGTTAGAAAGATCTATCTGAGGACTTCAATTTTTGAACGAGCAACATCGATCCATGGACCCATGTTGCTCTCCGTTTTCCCAAAAAATGTCGTTTAGGGCCTCAAAACGGCTCCGGAAGTTCAGGACCCGAAAAACTGCTAAAAATTGTAAGTTTTGTTGCAACTTGAAAATTGAAAGAACTGAAGATGGGGGTTCAAATGGAATAGGTGGGTGGCCACCAATATCCACCTGGATCATTAAGCTCCCAAAACGGCTCCGAGAGTGGAGGACCCGAAAACTTGCTAAAAATAGTAAGTTGTGCTGAATGTGAAAAGTTGCAAGAATTGATGGTGCTGGTCGAAATGGAATAGGTGGGTGGCCACCGATATCCACCTAGATCATTCCTCCCTCCTTAGGAAGCAATGGTCCCCATTGCGTTGAGATCCTCCATGAGATGGGGCAAATTCTATTGAACTGAGTATTATATGTGTTGAAGATGTCATGGACCTGCAGGTGGACATGCTGGATGCGTTTAGTAAATTTGGTTTCTTTATCAGCCTCATGCAGTACATGTTTGGATTATGTATGTGTAGTTGTAGGATGTATGGCAACATCAGGTGGTGGTGCATTGGGATTCATATCAATGGAGTGCTTGTCCTGACAGTGTAGAGGAACCTCTATGAGTGAGGAGAAATTGTCATTGTATTCCTCCATGACTTTGTCCATCTGCTGCAGTCGTGAAAGGGAGCCCTGTTTCGAGGTTGTGGCCACAATATTCTTCTTTCCCTGGGAGTGAGTCGTAAGGAAAATGAATTTCCTGGTATGGGAAAAAATCTTACTGCGTTGTTTTGCAGTATTCAAAGAGATGGCAGGAGGCGATACTACCTCCGGTATCCTGTACAAGTTATTTCCCAAAGTAATAATAACAGCACGAGGCCTAGACTCATACACAGCATGTCACCTCCACAAGTATGGTTGGCCCAATAATACATCAACTACATCAAGAGGAGCAACATCACACAATACCTCATCCGTGAATGGCTTGATACTGTATGGAAGTCGGCACTGCTGGCGGATGCGGAGATCTCTCCCTGGGTGGAGCCACCCAATGGTATACGGTTGCGAGTGTGCTATGGTTGGTAGGCCGAGCCGCTTCACGACGTCTGCTGAAATGAGGTTCTTTTGGCTTCCGCTATCGACGAGAAACTGCAGCGGAGAACCCTTCACCCACATCTGCGACTGGAAGAGGCGCTCCCCCTCCTCTGGATCCTCTAGACCCTCCTTCTGGATCTTGGTGGTGGCAACAATGGCACTAGGATCCGCATCAATGATCTACTTCCCTTTGTCATTGCCTTTGTCTGGTTCTAACTCAGGATCAGAAAATGCATCTGATTCGGGTGCCTTTAGTTCAGCCACCAAAGACTGTTTGGCTCGACACTCGTTTGTGCTGTGAGTGGGGCTGTTATGAAATTCACACCACTTCCCTATGTCCTTATTTGGATTTGTGGTATTGTTCTGAGTCGCATTACTTTTGCCTTGCCCCTTGTTCTTCGGTTCGGGGGCACCTTTCGGATTCGCAGATCCAAAGTCTCACTTCTTCTACTTAAATTTTTTCTCCATCTTGGCGGCATAGCGATATGTCATGCCAAGCGATGTAATGTCGAGGAACTCCATTTCCTCCTTAATGTGTTTGTGCAGACAGCCGCGGTACTTGAGCACCAAATGTCTCTCTGAATCTTTAATACCCAACTTTGTGTGCGAAGTGTAAAACAGATCATTAGTTCGTGCACATCCCAGTCCCTTTGTTGCCGGCGTGGTCCATTGGATGTATTTGTCCTCTTAGCTCCCACGGGGTAATATTGTTCCTTGATGCCGTCTCGGAATGAATTCCAAGTGGGTGTGGTCGAGAATAGAGAGGGTTCCCCTTCGCCCTCTTGCTCACGGTAGGTTTCCCACCAGTCTTTGACATGGGGGGCGGCTTTGAGGAGTGAAAAAATAATCTTTTCTCAATCAGAGAAGTCATGGACCGAGAAATACCCTTCCAACAAATTTAACCATCTGTCTATAGCGTCTGCATCTATTTTTCCTTCAACTATAGGAATGTCAAAGTTTACCTGCACCTTGAAGGGAGTGGTGCCTCCAGAGTGGCTGTTGGATGCAGATGCACCATATATGGGCAGTCGTTGAAGGATTTGAGCAAAGTTATCCATCATCGCGTTCCTTTGTTTCTCGAGGGCCTCCTTGAGAAGTATTTTGATAGGATCTCCTGCTCCCTCGTCTTTCTTTTATTCCACCATGGGAGGTCGTCGGGGTTTGCGAGGCTGATCTTGCAAGGGTTCAACCAGATCGAGCCCTAACTCCTTATACCCTGACCGCGTTGGGGACATGCAAAGAAAAACAAAGAAAGCGCAGACCCGCTCGTACATTTACCATATTGGGATGCGAGACGCAACAAAATAGTTAAATAACCATAGACATAGAGATGCGGCGGAAATAATGCTTCATTTTCATCAATATCAAATAACGAGAAATATGCTTACAGACATAATGGAAATAAAATAGCTAGGGTGCTGGTAGCGAATCTATGAGAAGAGATGTGGTGGCTATAGACCTCTGAACTGTGTTCTAATGAGGCTCGAGGGCCTATTTATTATTGATAAACAATGGAGGACTCTAAACGTCCAAAAACCTAACCCTAGGAGATGAAGCACCAAAACTATGGGCCCCATTTGGGTAAATTGGTGGTTCAACTTCCCAAGGACATAACTTTTGCATCTGATCTCCGTTTGACACGCTCAATAGCTCGTTAGAAATATATATCCAAGGAATACAACTTTTGGTGTGAGAAATATTGGTCCATGGACCCATGTTGCTCTCCGTTTTCCCAAAAAATGTCGTTTAGGGCCTCGAAACGACTCCGGAAGTTCAGGACCCGAAAAACTGCTAAAAATAGTAAGTTTTGTTGCAACTTGAAAATTGAAAGAACTGAAGATGGGGGTTCAAATGGAATAGGTGGGTGGCCACCAATATCTACCTGGATCATTAAGCCCCCAAAACGGCAACGAGAGTGGAGGACCCGAAAACTTGCTAAAAATAGTAAGTTGTGCTGAATGTGAAAAGCTGCAAGAATTGATGGTGCTGGTCCAAATGGAATAGGTGGGTGGCCACCGATATCCACCTGGATCACCCATACCACATAACACATTATAATTCCAACGGGTTGTGACCCCGACCAGACCCATGACAATGGTCAATGTAAATCGGGTGGGGCCAACAGTTGCAACCACGCGGCCCCAACCCTCCACCTTATATCATGGTGTGTATATATATATATATATATATATATTACGGGTGGGCGGGGGTATAACCCCACTGCCCAAACCAATCTAGTAGGAGTATGGGTTGGTCGCCCAATGTGGGTCCGGCCCCCCAAATCACCAACCACACACCTCCTTTTACCACGCTGCTGACAGGAAATTCCAGGGCGGGCCGTGTTAGGGCCTGTGATTTGGCAGATTGGCAAGCCAAATGACAGGGTAACATCAAACCAACTTTGGAGCCCAAGGACCTAGCCTTTTTGGACTCAGAGAGGGCTCTCTCTATTATGCAACAGATGTAGATTTGTTTGCTTCTTTATGTATTTGATTTTAGGCTAGTTTTTAAGTAGGTTTTTAGTTTGTTTTTTAGGTTTTTGAGGGAGGAACTGATCAAAGGATAAATAGATAAAAATATTATCAGATCAACTAGGCTATGGGGTCGAAAAGGTCGAGAAAGCCTCAAATGGTGGACAAGGTATATTGCAGGGCCAATTTGGTCGAGGTAAAATGGATTCTCTAGGTGGAGTGAAATGGGATGGACACTAGTTTTGTGAAGGAAAAAGAGGTTTAAGCATAAATAGTTTTACAGCAGACATCCATGTGGTAGGGCTAACCATTGATCATGATAAATGAAACTTCAAACTGATAGATGCATAAAATAAACACTCAAGCGATACATTGAAGTATAAGACCCTCTAACTTTGGGAAAATCACCTTCAGAATTTGGGGAAAACAAACAAGACAAACAAACAACTCAATCTATGAAGAGGGAAATTCTAAACATCATATTTGAGCTATCGGGAACTGTGAACTAAGATTGCAGAGCATAGGCAAAGGGAAAGATCGACACAAGACCTCTTTGGTTCAACTAGGACAATAAAACATTCAAATAAAGGTTTCAGTAATGGGGTTTTGGTTAGCTATGAGTAAATAGGGCATACCGTGAATCATACTAGATAGCATGCATAATAACCATTAATGAAATTGATAACAAGTTCTTAGGGTATCAAAGAGCAGTTAAGAATTATTTGACATAACTAAGAAAGAAGACAAACATAGAAGTTGTAATGAATCAGGAAACTTGAGGTGCCTCCATGGGCATGTCTCAAATCTATTCTTTACTGTCCTACAGCAAGAAAGAAGCATGAAAACATGTATGATAAACTAAGGAAACATAACAGAGAAGGGACACTATACCATTTACCAAGTCATGGAATCCTACCACAGTCCTCTTCCACCATCCAAAACACACAAGAAATTATCCACTTCATGGGACAAAGTATTTCTTCCAAGCTTTTAATACCATGTATTGCTCTATAAAATCAAGTTCAAACTTTTGATACAATGAAATCTCTTGGAATATATAGGCTAAAGAGAAAGAAACTATCCAAGAGCATCTAGAAGGCCATTGGCCTATTGCAAATATCTGATTTTGTCCTTGAGGCTTTGCAAAGTCCAAGGCACAAAATATCTTCAAAAATATCTATAAAATGTTAAAAATGGAAATAAAATTGACTTTTCATGACTGACAATGACTAAAAAAGGCTTAACACACATTTGGATGAGCATCTTCAGAAATCTGCCTTTTTTGCCAAAATGCTACAAGAACATAGCAGCATAAAATTCCCTATCTTGTAGACAACGTTTGAGGGACCTCTCGATGTCAAAATGAGGCCTGTGATGGCTCGTTGGAAATCTATGGATGTCTAGCTTCTGGAACTATTTTATTTTCAAAAATTTATCCCTGGAACTATGTCAAAAGGTGGACTGAGTGGAAAAAACAAAAAAGTGGCCCTTTCTGAAATGTGACGTAGAAAGTTAAAAAATCATTGTTTTTTGCCTCTTTGGGGGACCAAAACACCTCCTTTGGATCTGAAAATTTGTGAGTAGCTACCCCCAAATTTATTCCATCCAAAAAAATGAATTTCATGAGCTGAGGATTCTCCTATCACCCATGGCAGCAACTTGAAAAATGTGCAATTATGGCCAAAAAACACAAAAAACAAAATCTTGCAAAAATTTGCTCAATTTCGGCAATCAAGCCCCTTACGGTTTCTTAGAAGCATGTAAGGAATTTGAGGCCAATATTTCAAGCCCTGATATGCCTTTCTCCACTTTTTCTACTGGGCGCCTCTTTCGAGCAGCCTTGAGCCTTTCTTGAGCAATTTTGAGCTTTCTTCGGGAAAATTGGTTCAACTTCTTGTAGTGACCGGTCATCTTCTTTTGTAGACTCAAGTCTCTGTTAGATTTCTCTAATTTATCCTCCAAATGCTTGTTGGCCCTTTCAAGCCATTATTCTTTATCATTTTCTATTTCTTGGGCGAGCAATTGAGTGAGAGGATCAGATCGAACAAGGGCTGCCTCTTCTTCCTTCTTTTTCTCCAAAGCTTTCTTAAGACCCATAGTCCTAGGCCTCTTTCTCATTGGCTGCTCTTCTTCTTCAGTATCATCAAATTTTCCCATAAGCTCTTCAAGCTTGAATTGTGCCTTGTAGGCTTCTCTTTGGTATTTGAAATCCCGGGCCTCATAAACTACCATTTGACCACTCATTTGTTTGTTTTTCATTTGTAGAACATGTATGAGGTCCTTTGACCTTTCTAGATCAGCTTTTAGGTCATGAATTTGGGCTTCTCTGTTTTGCAAAAGAGCCTCAAGAATTCTAGCTTCATCATCCCCATCATCACTGTCTATCTGTATGATGTCAAAATCCCTTTCCTTTTCATGACTACTCTCCTATTGTTCCTCTTTTTCTTTCCCCTTGCCTTGGATAGACTTCTGGTCCTCTTCCTCTTTGGCAATTCAGAAATACCCTTTTTAGGCAGTTTGCCTCTACTTCTTATCACTCTTGTGAAATTTCTAGTCACTGCTGGAGTGATCTTATTCTTTGCAGATCTAGTGTTTCTAGGCTTTGCCACTTTTGGAGGAAGAGTCGTGGCCCCTTGCCTAGGAGAGGCAGCTAGCACATGCTCTTGGCTATGTTGAGGAGAAGAGAGAGGAGGTTTATCTACTTGTACTTTCTCAACTTGGTCTTTTACCTTGCTGCCTCCATCATCATCTGCTCCAAATTCACCTTTTTCATTGTTTTCTTCTGCTTGAAGATTGCCTTGTTTGTCTTCATCACTGCTATGCTCATGGTCACTGATTTGGTCTTGGCTACCCTTAGGACTGTTTTGATCTTTTTGCTCCATGTTGCCCCCTTCGTAATGCTCACTGTTTGGTGTTTTCTTGCCATCATCATCACTTGCTTGAGGGCACTTGCTTGAGGGCTATCTTGTTTATCATCATTTGCGTCTCTTTGAGGACTGTTATGAGCCTCATCATCACTGTTTTGGCTGCCACTTTGTTTTTTTTCTTGAGGATTGTCTTGTTCATCTCTGTCATTTCTTTCTTCATGACTACTGTGCTCTTTACCTCCACTATTTTGTCCCTCATCACCATCATGCTTACTGCTATGTTGGCTGCCATCATGTTCCTCTTCATGACTGTTATGCTCACCATCATTTTTTTCATTCTCACCATCATTTCCTTCTTCCTCACTATCATGTTTAAATTCCTTACTTTGTTCCTCATCATCACTAGTTTTGTTCTTGTCACTTTTCCCTTCTTCATTACTAGTTTGCCTCTTCTCTTCTTCACTCTCAATCATAGGGGATTTTTTCCTTTTAGGAGTAGATTGACTAGAAGAGGGAGAGACATGGTGAGTAGATGGTGAGGAAGGTGCATGAGATGAAGAGGCAATGGAAAAATCTGGATGAGAAATGAAGGTCTCCCAAGATACTCCTTTCTTTTCAAGTTGATGGAGGATAATGATCTTGATAAGGGAATGATGAAACAAACAAGGTTTTTGTTGAGAAGAGGGCTTTTTTTGGATAGTAGAGGCCATCTTTTCAATGCTTCTAAAGAGGAATAAAAGGTAGGTTTAGCAACTGAGTTCTTGTGAAATGCATAAGAAGCCTAATGTGATAGGCATAAATCTGGGAAAACCTCCCTTCACATGTGAAATACTTCATGATGACTTTCATGAGGGGGCCATAGATGCTCAATAAGTGAGAAAAAGGGAAAATAGCTTGACAAGCATCCTGATGGTCTAGTTTTATAAAGGGTTTATAATGATTCATATCTAGGTATGTTTGTTTGAACCACTTTTCTCCTATATAGGGGATCTTAGTTGCTTTGGAGATATCCCTAGGAGTGAGTTTGAAATCCAAACCTGCTAGATGGACATGCTTTCCTTGTAGCCTCAAAGAAAACAAATGAGTCAAAGGAAGGTGATTTTTTACTTCTTGGAATTTTTGGCAAAAATCCAAGCACCCTACTTCATGAAAATTGAAGAGTACTGAAGGGGATTCATTCACCTCCTGAGTTGTAATAGGCTCATACCTATTGTGATACCCACTTCTGTTGTCCTTCTTTGGAGGCATTTTTTCTTTTGATACCCCTTACTGACTTACCAACACAAGACCTTGAACTGTACTAAAAAATAGATCCCTTCTTTGAGCACTGATTTTCCCTTTAGTTGGAAAGCAAGTATTTGTTAAATGAAAACAAATTTACTTCTCCAGCATTGTGTCTTGAGCAAAGAGGCCTTTAATAAGATCTATTTGTGGTTTTTGAAGACAAGTCCCCTTTTTTTTTTTACACAAAAACTCTTTCCTCCCCTTGAATACTATGTTTATCTTTAATTACTCATAGCAAGAAAACTCTTTCAAACTGACAACAATTCTTTCCTTCCTTATCACTACTTATCTATGATTTTTAGATAAACAGAATATGTTTGGACATAGCTATGTTTCCTCTTTGATGATCACTATTTCTCTAAAAATTAGTCTCCCTGTCACTTAGTAAGAAGCTTTCAAAACAAACTCTGTCTTCTCTTTATAGATTGTATGATCCTTTATGTTCTTGAAAAATAATTTTAAACTTTCACAAGGTACTAGTTTTTTAAACAGTGATTCTCTGTTTTATGTGGTACAAGCTCTTAACCTGGAATGATGAGTATCCCTGCCAAAACTAAGCTCTATTCTTTATCCAACATAAGGGCCCTTTTGACACTAATAACAAACCCTTCTTTCCTTAATTATTGTTTTCCTTTAAACTCTGATATCAAACTTTCCCTTAAATCAAACAAAATATTTGACTTAGAGACATAAATACCTTTCACTAATGTGTTTTTATGTGTTTGGGGATGAGTTCGTTGTGTAAAATTAGATCTTCAACACCTTCAGTGGCTCCTTTTAGTATTGGCCTGGGTTGGTAGAAACCATGTTCAGGAGTGGTTGCTGGGCCAGGCAAGCCTGAACGGGAAGAACGCGTCGCATTCAGAAATGGTTGTTGGGTCATTCAGGAATGGTTTCTAGGTTGTTCAGGGATGGCCCGAGCGTCGAGCACAGGCGTGCCATGCAACCACACAAGCGCGCCGCGCTGTGTGTAACCTCCTTCTGAGGACGCCTGCAGGCACGCCGCGCAACTTTCCAAGCGCACTACGCGTTCAAAAGTTGTGGATGCCGTGTCAAAAATTGCTAGAGATCAGTTTTCTCTCACCCATGGAACTCTTTACACAATGATAATAACATGTTCGAGGCCCCTTATACTTTAAAACAAAGTTCTCTCCTTTATAAAATTTGAAAAACCAAAACGAATTTACCCTTTTTGTTTGCCTTTGCATTTGTTTTAAAACAAGGTGACTTTGTTGATTTTCTATTTGAATATAGTTTTCTTCTTTTGATTGTTGAAAGAAAACTTTTGAAAAAGGGTTGATGTTTCAACTCTAAAGTCACTGCAAACTTCCTCTTCAAAACCTATATTCAACCCTGATGATTTTTTAATCTCGCGCTTGTCATGCAGGAATTATAAAATTGTGCTTTGTCTTTTTTTGTTTACAAAGGAGTTATCATAAAAACACCACTGCAGCCTCTCAATCACCACAATGCAACTCAATTGTTTTATGAAGTGAAAAAGGTCCTTAAACCATGACTTGGTCTTCTGCTAGTATGATGAAGGAGGCCTTTTTTGAAATACTCTTATGGGCACTCTTTTATGAGGAAAGAGGCTAAAAACAACAGTGTTTATAGCCTATTCACATTGAAGGTTTTCTCCAAGACTGTGACATTGTATATCATGTGAAAGAGACTCACAAAATCATTTCTAATGCAGCCTTTTGAAACCATTATGTAAATCCACTATTTTTTAAGTAAAGGAGGTCCTTTATATCAGTTTGCAAAAGTCATTTAAACCCAGCTTGGTCTACCACTTTACCACTTAGATGAGGGTGCTTTTAAACAAAACTTCAGCCTTGGATTTTTCCTTTGAAGGAGGCTTTCATCAACATAAGAACAGAGGCCTTTAACACTATCATGTCAATGTTTTACTTATGATGTAACAAAGGCCTTCAAACTATGAATTCTTATTGTCTCACCACTGTTCTTCAACTAGGTTTTCAAAAGAAAACACTCAAACATAATTTTAAACCTTGCTATGCATCTTCTATTCATCCTTTGGAGGAAAAAGCGCCAAGCAACCACTGAAGTTTCTCAAAAAAATGTTTGACCATCTACTTATTAGTGAAGGAGGTCACAACAATGTGTCTTCTAACCCTCTGCTTTTATATGAAGGAGGTTTCTATCACTGTGTTTCTAACCCTCTACTTATTATTGAAGGAGCTTATCTTTAACACAAGATTTCCATCTACTTCAATCACTGTATCTTTCTCTGTATGTTTGTTTGAAGAATGCCAATAGGAAACAAAGTGGAATTTGACATTCATTATTGATAAAATCACTTGAAAATCTTGTCCTCTTGCTTTATGAGGCCTTGTCTGAGATGTATATATCCTTTCGTAAAATATCACTGTGAACACAAAACCAGAAGAAATGTGATTTGTACATGGAGAGTGTTTGCTGCTAGATATCATTGAACTGTCTTTTCCCTTGACTGTGTTGTCAGAGGTTTATTGAAATTACCTTTGACTACTTTTCAAAACCCAGTTTTAAGGTAACAGAAGAAGCAGTTGTCTTCTTATGCCCTACATGATGATGCCCTTCGGAAAAATTATGCAGCACTGCTTTTGGAGTAGATTATGGAGCACTACTAATTAGCATCACTCAGTCTTTTGTGTTCATTTTACATGAGGAATGATCTCTGCTCTTCAAGCAGCCTTTGGATTTATAACATGTACATTCGTTGATCTTTACTCATTTTATTTCATTTTCTTCATTGATGGAAAAACCCCTTCAACAAGAGGGACATGTTTGAACTTGCCCCTTTTCTCTTATTTGCCTACTGATCATCATTCAATTACACCCCTGTAGAGATGTAAAAACAGATGCTTTGAAACCTTGGAGAGCTCTTTTGGTGTTTCATGGAGATTATGCCTGATCTAAGCATATTTCTTCAAACAGTGAAAAACCTTCTCTTTTCCTGATTTCGATCTTTGTTGAACTTCTTCTGAAATGAGACAAAGTGACCTCTTAGTGGTGTACGACCTATGGATAGAACAATGCTTGCTTTGCAGAATAGGGAAATATTTAAGGCTGACTGGTACTAGGCACATGCTTTTTGGCTTAAGATATCTTAGCCAAGGAAAAACTCCCTAAACACCACTATCTAACTTAGGGACAATTTTGATAGATTCTTGGTGTTTTCTTAGGCATGATTAGATTGTCATGTGAAAAGACGATCAGGGATAGAGTAGCAGACACTTTTTCAACCTTTTGATAGTGAATGGCATGAGAAACAAGGGTAAATGATAGCAAATAATCATAGCTATGATAGCTATAGACAGGGATACTTTACTTAAACAAGATAGGACTTGAAAATTGGAGTTGGCTCTCATCATAGACTGATAGGAAAGGATAGGAGGACAAAAATTGTTTTGGGGTGTTTTCTAGATGACAAATTGACTGTTTTGAGATTAGCTTCTAGAAAACTTAGCTAAGGAAACTAGTCATCAATAATAGGTAAAAAATACTGATGACTAACAGTGGCTCCATTTGGGGAGGGCAGTTCTTTTTCAGGAGGTGTCCAAAACTACAGATCTCTAGCTTGTGAAGACCAATGCCTTATCCATTGGCGCAAATTTCTCTCTTTCCTGATGCTATTTCTGAAAATTGACAGCATGATTAGCATCAAAGTCATCTCTACCTACCCAGCTATATTTCCTAACATTTTTTCTTCTTTAGGCGCATTTGGACTAGCAACCTTTCGACATGATATTTTTTAGAAAAGAAAACTATCTAATTCTACACTTATATCTTCCGGGAGTTCAGATTAAACTGATGAACTCCTTTGTTTCTCTACCTATGCAAGATCAACTGTCAAGATTAAGCTGTTTGACAGGATTTCATTCACTAAACTAAAACATGAAATTGAAAAATGACCAAATCAAGATTAGATAGTCTGATTTGTCATGTGTTTGTGGCATAAAAGACAAGTTGCACACAAATATTATTTTGCACGAAAATAAGATTTAGAAAAATCAGGGCTAGGATACATAGTTTGTTTTTCATCCATGTTTTCCTCTTTGGTTATGTTTTGAGCATGTGGAACCAGTATCTTTTCCTAATCTACTTTCTTTGACAAGTCAAGTTTACACAATTTGACTATCACTTCTTTTACTAACTTATCAGCAATAAATTTAAAACATGTACAGTTATGATTAGGATAGATAACTGAACAAGACATCTTTTGAGCACTAGTAGTGGCATTTAGACTTGCGCACTTTCAGCATGACTATTTTTTGAACATGTGGCTTTTCTGCTATTTTCTAAAACTGCCCTCTTTTCAAATTTTCTACTATTTTTTTATTTATTTCTTCAAACAATGTTATGTACAATGAGTGAAAATTTTAAAACTAGAAATCTTGAAAATGGTGGAACTTGAGCATTTTGTCTTCAAAGGGATCTCCTGATCCTCTTGGTCTGGTCAACTCTTGAAACTAAAATTTTGGAAAATTTTCCCTTTCAAGCACAACATAAGGGTTCTTGCAAGAGTCTTTGAAAAATTCTGTGTCCGCTTGTTGCTTTTCTCTATACCTTTGATTTCCACTCCTGCCTTTGTTGTACATATTTTTAAGGTAATATAGATACTCTTTGTCATTTTTAAAACAAACGATGACATCGTCAAGATACATCATAAAGAAGAAATTCAGATCTGGAAACATGGCCTTCGGGAACATGTCTTTGGTGTCTGGCGGTTTTGTAACTCTGAGTTTGAAGATGGAACAGCTTCCAGTATATTTGAAAAAATCTTTGAGCTATTTTCTTTGAAAAGGAATTAATTGATGATACCCTGAAACATCACTTTGTAAAGACATATGATTAGAAACACCTAGCATTTGTATAGTATGGTCTTGTTTAGGAAGAATATAATTTCTGTTCCGGGGGGGTGTATCTGTGTTTCTGAAATCAACACATATCCTATGTCCAGCTATCTTGTCTTTGATTGTTAATGTTTGATCAAGATTTTTGTATTTCCTTTTGTTAAAGTTGTTTCTTGAAATGATGGCAGTGTCATAGTGTTTCAAACAATTTTCCCGACATACACTAGTATCTTGAACAATTTTGCATATTCTAGCAGTCCTTAATATTTGGTGTAATGATAGAATTTTAGCTAGTTCAATCAGCTTAGGTATTTTTGGATTGTAGTCATCACATCCCTTCATATCAAGTTTATTAGAAATTCTTCCCAGATCTTTAATAGTTGTGGCAATAGTCAAAGTTTCATTCAGAGAGGTGAAGTTTTGGGATGGTGAAGCATTTAAGTATGGCAAGAACATTAGGTTCCCCTGCCCCTGATTTCCAAAGAGGTTTGTAATATGTAAATCCTCTAGTGCTTCTGTTTTAAAAAAGGTTCATGATTGTACTGTTGATGTTTGTCCTTGGTTTGAGCAATTTGCTTGAGCCCCTGATTTCCAAAGAGGTTTGTAATATGTAAGTCCTCTAGTGCTTTTTTTTTTAAAAAGGTTCCTGATTGTACTGTTGATGTTTGTCCTTGGTTTGAGCAATTTGCTTGAGGGTTTTTTTTTTTTTTTTTTTTTTTTTTTTTTTTTTTTTTTTTTTCTGATCTATCTTTGTTTCTATAAAATCAAATTCCCTCTCTTCAATACATAATTGTTCAGGTTCATGATATTTTTAAGTATCCAACTCATCATAGAGAATCTGGGGCGGTTGATGTGGTGTGCCTAGATTTGTTTCAATTTCTCCTACCTGTTTATCAATGTCTTCATCACTGTGTAAAATGAAGGAATTTAGATCTGAATGTATGGAATACATAAGGATGTTATCTGGCCTTTCTTGGCTGCTGACCATATATTTTATGTGTGATTCCTGATACAATATTCTTGTTTGATTAAACACGGGTGTTACACAGTAATTTGTCACCGTCCCTACCATTCCCCGTCCCGCATAATGGAGGACCCATTTTGTGACCTGTGAACATTGTCATGCCTTGAAAAAATCATCAATGCATTCCTCTAAGCATGAGCTTCAATTGCCCTAAAGACATCTCCTCGCAAAAAATCATGAAAACATCTCCTTTTGCATTGGCGCGGGCAGACAGTTCATCACTCGCGCCAATGGGGAAAATCCTACAAAGAGGCCGCGCCAACTGGCGCTCTGTCCCAGAGCAGTAGTCGCGCCAGCCAATTTAAGGAGTGTTTTTTAAATAAATATGGCGGAAGTTGTGTTTCAAAAAACTCAGAAACCATTGCCTATCTTGAGTTGGGAGGTTTAGCTGCGGAAGTTCTATTGAAGGGAAGTGGTTTGCCACCTCTCATGGAACCTTCCTTGTTGATAGGGCCAATCCCACAATAATAGGGATCCCAACTCCCTCCCTCACCATCTATAAAAGCCTGCTCAATTCCATGGCAAGCTGGTCTTGAAGTGCCTAAGCTTTGAATCTCCAAATTCCCAAGAGCCTTTGTGCTGTAAGAGCCCTTTTTCTTCCCTTAAGGCTGACTCAAGTAAGGATACTATCGTCGAGAGACTCTGGAGAGGTTTGCCCTTTCCCTGGCGAGCTTTGCGAGACGTGAATGACTGGAGACCCATCCGAAGGAGACCATGACGTCAGAACATTGGTTGTAATCTCTTTCGATTGTTATTTAATGAATGATTACGATTATGGTTCCACTCTGTTTTCAATTATGTTAATATGAGTAGTATCCTTTCTGACTGATATTTAGTTGCGTATGCTGGATTTTATGCTTGTATATGTTTGTTTCTTGCATGTGCAGGTGTCCATCCGTGGAGATCGTGGAGGATCATGATCTGCCGAGGCTGAGGAACGGGAACGCTCTCTTCTTCAGATCGTAGCATTGGATTCCAGGTAGGCCTCCATCTTTGGTCTTTTCATTCGTAACTAGGAACTTGCGTTGTAAAATTTCGTGATTGTTGCTAGACCCCTGCTGGGCTAGTAGGGATCGCCTCTGTACGCAGAGGGGATTTACCTCCTCAACAAATTGGCGACCATACTGGGGATCGTCTAGATTTCACTGTCTCGTTTAGATTGTCTCGTTTTGATTATTTTATGATTTTCCTTGCTTGGTGAGCCTTATGGGTTGGGTTCTTTTGCTGTTTTTTGCTTCTTGGTTTTCTTAGTATACATTGATCTGCTTCTGGAGTAGTTCTTTTTTGTTTTTGGTTGAGAAACTTGACTGGCACGCTTTTGAGCCCGACAGTCGCACCAATTGGCGCATGTTGCTTTTGTTTAGCCCGCGCCAATTGCGTTCTGGCGCCAGTTGCAGCCTTACAGTCGCGCCACTCCTGTAAGGTTTTTGAGTTTGCTCAGTTTTGAGCTCTCTGGGTCTGGTCAGTGCTTTTCTTCTTGATTTTCCGACTACCTGAGTGTGTTGGAGTCCTGTTTGACTGGGAATTTGCCTCCGTCCTTTGGTTGTTTGCTTTTATCTATCAATTTCACGTTTTAAGCCCTAGGGCATCTAGTGGCTTTGTGTATCGAGCCCTCCTTGGGAGTTTTGGTGTTTCGTTTGTCCAGTCGACTTTCTGATTGCTCCTCCACATCCTCTTAGTAGTTGTTCACTGTTTTGTTGCGATTTTTGGGTGATTTCTCATTCCTTCATTCAAATTTCGTTTGGTCTTGCTTTGGGCCTAGATCACACGGTCCATTGGAGCCTTTGAGTCTTTTCTTGGTTTTGAGAGACTTTGGTCAATTTGGGATCTGATTGCTTGTGTCGTTGAGTGAAATTTTCTCATTTTTCTCTCTCAATATCATTTCTCAAGTTGTTCCATTTGTTTTTAGTTTGTTTAGTGCATTTAGCTATCAAACGTTAAAAATTACAAAAAAAAATCTCTTGTGCTTTTGGTTGAATTAGTGCAAATTGAAATTTTTCGATTTTACTAGTAATTAGTGATTTGAATGAAAAGTTTTCAATTTCATTAGTTGCATCAGAGATCTCATTTTTTGTCTTCCGAATCATTTTGTTTGTGTAAAGACTCTAAACTCTTCTGTAGCTAGTTTTCATTGAACAAAATGGTCTATTGTGGCTTGTAGCTTTGCATTTAGGAGTTTTTGAAACAATACATTCGTTAGGGCCTGAAAATTGAAACCTAATTGAAGATCAACTTTAAAATCCACTCAATTAACCTAAGGCAGCATTGAAATCTAACGAAACATATTTAGAGGTCTAGGCTAGAGACGTGTTCCGGCGTATTTAAACCTAGCAACTGTCGTTCGCCTTTTGGCTTTAGACAGCGCTAGTACGGACTTGTGCTCCCCGTACCGTCACGTATATAAAGGGAGACCCCTCTAGGTTTTCAATCCTTTATCCACAGAAAGCCGAGTCTGCCGCCCTATACCCGTGATACACCGAACACAGCATTCGGGGAGATTGCCTGCGCGTACGGAAAGTCCTTGGTTGATTTCTTCTTCATTATTAAAACCAAGGTGTATATTGCAGTTCACGGTTATTTGGTACACCTTTTGTGCCTAGTATTTCCTGAGCAGTCATTTGGTCTTTTCTGACTCCATAAACTTGAAAATACCGTCAAGCGCTTGTCCTTTCACGCTTGTGTCAAATCTGAAAGAGATAGAGTCATCTTTTATGGTTTCTCGACTCTTAAAACATGAAACGGTAAAGTTTCTTACTTTTCAATTTGGTAAAAATTAATCACCCACGATTACACGCCCGCTTAGATATTGCTTGTTGACTGTTTGATCGTGTGTATTGACTCTTTTTCAGCCTGTGTGTGTGTTCATTTTTCTTCTCTTTTCGTTTGCCACAATGGCGGAACCCTCGGTTTCGTCTACTGGTAGTCCTTACACGGACGATTCTTCAGAGGCTTCCCAATCCTCTGCTGAACCGCAGAAGCCTATTGTTTCCGAGTTTCCTGACGGGGGACTGGTTCTTGCTGAGCAACCCTTTGGAGGACCAGTTGAGTTCAATTGGCCCTTTTCAGACCCTGTGTTTGAATTGAGATTAGGAGCTGACTTCCTTTCTCTTACATCGGGTTCACCTTTTGTTGCTGTTGTTTTTCCTCCTAGTCCTCGCCGTCTCTTGTGAGATTTAACGGCAGGACCAACCATGAGTGATTCTGGTGAGGAAATCCCAATGTCTGGTGAAGACTATCAGCTCTTCCCATGAATATTGTTTCAGGGAGACAACTCTGAGCCGGCTACCATGTCAACAGCCAGTCCTTCTTTACCACAGGGATACAGATCTCTGGGTCAGATCATTTCCGATACAGCCTCTTTGGGGATATCATCTCCTACTTCGAGGCCAGCTGCTACTACACCCGAGGTGTCTCCTCAGACGCCCGTCACTTCTATTCCCGTCCGGCCCACTGTCTGTGTGGCCGCCTCTTCTCCTGTTGTCTCAACATCTGCTACTAGGGTTGGGCCAACTCCTGAAGATGTTTATCTAGCCACTGCTATACCGGAGAACATCTCTCTGGAGGAGTATCGATTGTCTTTGTAACAGCCGAACGCCGAGGTTGGACCGTCCTCCCAAGATCCCTACCGATCTTACTTTTCGCACTATGCATAGGATGGTACTCTCGTGTATGCTTTCCCAGGTCAGTATGACGAGCACGGGGAGATTTTGCGTCTACCCGCTCCTGAGGCTTATCTCTATGCTCAAGGTTTACCTTATAACCAGGTTTATAACCCGCAAGAATAGCCTTTCCAAGGCCAACCTACGGGCCAACCTGGCTATCTTTATGATCCACAGGGGCAGCCCATTCAAGGCTATCCTATCGGCCAACAAGGGCCATCATACGGTCTGCAAGGACAGTATTATAGCCCTTCTAGTCAACCTGTTCAGCCTCAGCCGGGGTATCAATCGGGACCGGTCTATGGTCCTGGGGGGCAAATCCAGCCTTCTTTACCAATGCAACCGCAGTATCCTGTCATTTCTAACGTTGCATATCAGCTGGGACCATCCTATGGTTATGCTTCAGGTCAAACCGATTTCCAGCAAGCACCTGGTCCTGTTCCACCACCAGGCCAACTGGTTCATCCGGTACAACCCGGTGTCCCACCTCCAGGCCAATCGGCCCATCCGGTACAACCTGGGGCTCACTTACAGCCAGGTCAACCTGCGCAACCGGCGCCGCCTGTCTTTCCGAGTCAACCTGTTCACTCAGGTCAGCCCTCTCAGACGGGTCAACCTGTTCATTCAGGGCAGCCCGCTCATTCCATTAACCCTGCACAGCAGTCGGTTCATTCAATGCCGCAGCCAAATCAACAGCTGTGCCCTACTTATCAAGCTCCGCAGGGTTCCACTTTTCAGCAGCCTACTCATCCTCAGGGTGGTTATTATCCTCATGGTCAGTCTCAACCAAACTATAACCACCCCAGAGGCTCTCAGTATTATCCTCCTCCACCCGGTTTTACCTACACTCAGCAGCCGAATCCAAACGTTGCTTATACGGGGCCGACACATAATCAGGGTCCGTACCCTGGTTATCAAGCCCCACACTATGGTTACCAGCATCCAAATCAGTCTGGTTATATGACCTACACCCCCTACGGTCAGAATCCTGCAGGACAAAACCTGTGGGGGCAAGGATATTCACAACCGTCGTGGATTATGGGTACTGGACCTCATCCTGGGCCCAGCATGACAGTTAATCCTCCATTGTCGTTCCTGGCTACCTTGGAGATGCCAGATGTTTCAAAGTTGACCAATTATTTGATTTTACATAATCCATATTGGCCTCCGGTTCCCATCAAGATACCAGGTGATTGCCCCAAGTTTGAGGGAAAAGCTGGAGAGGACCCTCAGTCGCATGTGATGACGTATCATCTTTGGTGTTCGTCTAACTCTTGGGTCGACGATTCGATTTGCCTGTGCCTCTTCCAGCGTACTTTAACTAGAGCTGCTACTAAGTGGTACATAGAGTTATCCCGTGGTATTTTCCAAGATTTCAACTCTTTAACCATGGCTTTCCTCACGCATTTTTAGTTACCGGTTCGGTATGAAGCCGGGACGCACCTCCTTACTTCCCTGAAGTAGGATAAAGCCAATCACATCTCAGATCACATTCATGAGTGGCGGCGCCATCGTAGACTGATCAAGTTTCACATACCTGATCAGATACTGACTCACTGGTTCACCACCTCCTTTGTGAATAAAATCGCTCAGGATATTGCGATGGGAGCGTGCGTGATAGAGGAACAAGCCATCACGCATGCCCAATACCTGGATCTTGTCTATTCTCAGTCCGGCACGCTTTATGACATCTTGACTGATGCTCCACGGCCCGGAACCTCTAAGGCTCCGCCTACCCCTGCGGTGGATGGTGTCATTGGTTCTGTCTTTCAGAATTCGAAGAAATCTTCGAATGGGAAGCAGAAGTCTAATTCTTCCAACAATACTTCTGCTAATCCCGCCTCATCCGATTCTGGAAAAACTGCGGAGGTGAATGCCGTTCAAGCCAATCCTGCGGACAAATCCTCCAAGGGGAAGAAGAAGGGAAAAGGCAAATCTAAATCTGATGCCCCGAAACCAGAATCTAAATCTCGTACTGAGGATGGCTCCCAGTGTAAACCGAAGTACCCTTGCCTCATCTGTGAAGGGGACCATTATACTAAGGATTGTCCACGACGATCCGAGGTTAGTCAACTTCTTAAGGGCCCAAAAGGGACTCCGGCCATGTTAAAAGAGCCATTTCCCTCTCAACAGACCCAGATGGTCGAACAGCCATCACCATCTGCACTGTTTGGGTCTCAGGTTTTCATGGTCAAGAGTGTTGCACCTATATTTGTCGCTACGCGGTCGAAGGATTACAACGAATCGCAGCAGGCACCCGGGAAGGTAGTTGCAGATGGGCCGCCTCCCCCACCTATCTCCGATCTGTTGGAAATTGAGAAGCCTTCCCCTGAACCCATTGTGAAGCCACCTCCCAAAGGTGTCCTTCGAAGATCTTCTTATAATCCAAATGCTCGTGCCGCTCAACATTACAACATTGTTGAGGATTTGGCACAGGCGTCGTCTGCCATGTCTGCGCTAGAAGTTCTTCAAATTTGTCCTTCGCAACGGAAGGCTTTACTGTCTGCGATCGGGGGCATTGATCCCGCCGACTCGAGTCTTCTCACCTTCGATTTGGAGAATTTCACTCCCCGGCTTCCACATCAAATCGCTCTGGTTATTCAAGTCGGGATTAACGGTATAAACATTCATAGGGCCGTAGTGGATGAGGGTGCATCTACCTGCGTTATGTCCTCCGCTTGCTGGAAGGCCATCAGCTCTCCAACCCTGTCGTCATCTCCCAATGCCCTTGAGGCATTTGATGGTCGGGAATCTAAACCCCTGGGCGTTCTCGAGAGTCTAGCGATCACATTACAGGGAAAATCTGTCAACGTAGAAGTGGAAGTGGTTGACGCTAAACTCAACTACAATATACTTCTTGGCTGCAGCTGGACCCATGCCATGCTCTGCGTGCCGTCCACCGTCTTTCGATTCATTAAGTTCCCTCACGAGGGCAAGATTTTCACGGTGGATCAGTTGTCATTTTTCACCTCTTCCTCTGAGAACAACGTGCCATACATGGATCAAATTCCGAATCCCCCGGACAGTGTAGGACCTGGTCTCTTCAAAGACCCAGTCCTCATGGGTATCTTTCCCGCACCACCACCGCACACCGCTCAAGTCAACATGATGTCCAGGTCTGATGACCCCTGGCTTATTCCTACGCCTGAGCAGGTGTATGAGTTTGGAGAATCAATGCCTTTGACGCCAGTAGAGATCAACTACTGTGAGATTGTTGCTGCATCTTATCCTCCACCTCCTTAGCATGCTCCTTTGAGCATGGCTCTCGACGTCTACTCTCAATCCCCCTGGCTTGGTCAGGCTGATTCACTTGATCCTCTCAGAGAGACTTTTCCTTCCGATGAGGCTATCATTGAAACTATGTCTCTTGAGGAGCTGCCTTGGGGCGATGGACATCATCGCTCCTCTTTTATGCCTAGCTTGGGGGCAATGACTGACTGTCTGGAGCATTATGCCACTCGGGTTCCTACCCCTCCTCTTCAAACGCCCATTTTGACGCATGAGGTTTTTTCGGAGGGTAACCTGAGTAACATTACTCAAACTGTTCCAATCAACATCTCCGTTAAACCGGGGATTGTCGAGAATATTCACGTGGGTGTGACTTGTTCTCCCGATAAGATTCAAGTCTATACTAAGCTTTTCAAATAATTTAGAGATGTTTTCGCTTGCTCTTACGAGGAAATGCTGGGGATTGATCCCAGTATCATAGTGCACGAGATTCCAACCTATCCAGGTGTGAAACCCGTGCGCCAACGCTTACGCCCCATGCATCCTCGAAAAGCCGCCGCCATCAAGGCAGAATTTGAAAAACTTCTGAACGCGGGTTTTATTTATCCCATCCCCCTCATAGAATGGGTGTCTAACATTGTCTCTGTCGATAAAAAGCAGGGTACGATTAGAGTCTGTGTGGATTATCGCGACATCAATCGCACCTGTCCAAAGGATAATTATCCCACTCCGTTTATAGACCAGATCATCGATGAATGTGCCAGGAGTGAGATCTATTCCTTAATGGACGGTTTCTCAGGATATAACCAAATCAATATTGCACCTGAGGATCAACAAAAGACCACATTCATCTGTCCGTGGGGTAATTTCGCGTATAAAAAACTCTCGTTCGGCTTGAAGAACGCTGGAGCCACTTTTCAGTGTGCGATGTCCTACGCTTTTCATGACATTCGCCATATTGTTCAGCCTTATCTGGACGACTTTCCAGCCCATTCGGGTAAGCGAGAGGACCATCCTGAGCATCTCCGCCAGATCTTTCTTCGTTGCAGGCGCTACAATATTAGGCTCAATCCTCATAAATGCATCTTCTGCATTGATTCTGGCCGTCTTTTAGGATTCATAGTCTCGAAAGACGGAATTCGCCTTGACCCTCTAAATTTCGAGGCCATCGTAAATCTCCCATCACCCTCCTCTCTGTATCAGTTACAGAGTCTGCAAGGGAAAGCGAACTTTCTTCGGTGCTTTATCCCGAATTATGCCGAGGTGGCCAAAGGATTCACTCATTTTTTAAAGCAGAACGTTCCCTTTCATTGGGACGAAATTGCTCAGGAATCCTTTGAGAAGCTGAAGACATTGCTTGTCAATGCTCCGTTGCTTCGTCCTCCGGACTACCACCGCGACTTCACTTTATATCTAGCCGCCGCATTTAGCACCATAGCCATGGTCTTGGTGCAGGATGACGATGACGGTGATGAACATGTTGTTTATTACCTGTCACGGAACCTTCTCGATCCAGAAACGCGTTATGCTCATGTCGAGAAGTTGGCATTAGCAGCAGTACACGCTGTACAACAATTTCGCCATTACATCCTTTTGCATACGATAACAGTGGTTTCAGACTGCAACCCTATGACGTATATTCTTTCTAGACAATTACTGGGGGGCAAGTACTCCAAATGGATTGTGATCCTGCAGGAGTTTGACTTAGAGTTCACTACCGCTAAGTCAACTAAATCACTGGTCTTCGCGGATTTGATATGTTCTCTCCCTACAGACTCTGCTCCCTCACACTCTGAAGACCATATACCGGACGAAATGCTTTTCCTCATCAGTACTCATGACCCTTGGTATGGTGACATAATAGTGTATCTTCAGACCTCGACATTTCGATCTGAATTGGATAAAGTTGCCCGCCGTCGGATTCGGCACCAATCCCAGCCCTATCGTATAGTAGGAGATACCTTATATCGCATTGGAGTAGATTCGGTGCTCCGGCGATGCCTAACCTTGGAAGAGGCTGAAAAGGTCCTAAATGACTGCCACAGTGGCGCATGTGGTGGACATATGTCCGGGTATGCTACTGCCCAGAAGATTCTGTGAGCAAGTTATTTCTGGCCTTCCATATTCAAAGACTGTATCATTGCAGTCTGTAAATGTCATGCATGCCAGATATTTCAGCGCAAGATGCACGCGCCGCCTTTACCATTGCATCCCGTTATTACCGTTGCCCTTTTGCGAAATGGGGCGTGGATTTTATGACGTGTAACACTCACTCGGCTGGGGGGCATGCGTATATCATTGTCGTCGTCGACTACTTCACCAAGTGGGCCGAGGCGATGCCTACACTAGCTACTGACGGGAAAATGGCTGCTCAATTTATATTCAACCACGTTATTGCATGATTCAAGGTTCCTCAAGCCATCGTCACTGATCACGGTACTCATTTCCGAGATTATATGATGGCGGAGTTGACTTCAACGTTGGGCTTGCGTCACGACAGCTCGACACCATATTACCCTCAAGCGAATGGTCAGTTTGAAGCAGTGAACAAGGTTTTGGTCACTATGCTTCATCGAACGGTTGGTATTCACAAATCCAATTGGCATCTCCAACTGTTCTTAGCTCTCTGGGCATACCGAACATCTACAAAGAGTGCAACTGGGTTCACACCATTTCAATTGGTGTATGGTCTGGAAGCAACTCTTCTGGTTGAATGCGAGATTCCTTCGTTGAAATTAGCTGTGGAGCTTCTACCTAATACTTTTGCTGAGGAAGAACATCTCCTGTATCTGGAACGGTTAGATGAAACCCGTCGTCTGGCTGCTTTGGTTATCGAAGCACAAAAGAAGAGGGTCAAAACTCATTTTGATCAATCTGTTTCTCCTCGTTCCTTTATTGAAGGAGACCTCGTCCTCCTGTACGATCAAGCACATGACAAGCTTAGAGTCGGTAAGTTCCAACCTATGTGGCATGGGCCCTATATAGTAAAACACGTTTTGAAAAACGGGGCCTACGATCTTATAGATTATGAAGGAGTTCTGCTGGCACAGCCCAGAAATGGGTTGTACCTCAAAAAGTACTATGCCTGAAGTGATTTCTTGGTGTGGTGTGTGTACATAGGTGTGTGATTTTCATTTGTGTGCATGTATAGTGTGGTGTGCTTTGTAAACATCTTTCTGCTGATCGGGTCTTCCTGGTTGTGCAGATGTCTATTCATCCATTTGTTGGTTTCGCGGATGGTGCCTCCCGCAGTACCAGGAATCTGTCTTCAGCAGCCTGGGTAATCTATGATCCTGCGGGTGAGTTGGTCAACCTGCAAGGAGTGTGTCTAGGATGTACCACGAACAACATCGTGGAATATAGTGTTGTGTTAGAATTATTAACCGAGGCAGTAAACCTTGGTATCCGTGAATTTCTCGTGTATCTGGATTCACAACTTGTGGTGTTACAACTGAACGGACACTATTCGGTAAGGAACCCGCCCATATTACGTCTGTATCTGCGTATTCGATTACTGGAAAGAAATTTTGACTACATTACATATCATCATATACCCAGGCATTTGAATACATTAACAGATGCAGTAGAAAATTTGGTATTAGACAGACATTTGCGCAATTTGTAAATCATCATCACATGTAAAGAAAGATCCATCCAGAAATATATATGCACATATATATAGATATCGAAATGTTTACATAGAGTGTGTCACATAAAAGTCAAAATATACATAATCGTCTTAAGTACATCCGGAGACGATACGTCTCTTAAAAAAATATGTGTGGTATAAATCCTAAGAGCTAATCCGCATGGTGCTCATGATAGCATGTGACTGCATGCACTAAGCGTCTCAGGATTTGGTGGATCCAACTTGGAACTCCCACCGTGTGACGCTGGTATGCCATCGGTACGTCCGCCAGCCGAGCATAGTCCGGGATCCCTCGGGAAATGCCCTCGAGATTCTGGATCAACTCCTCTCCTCCGGTACCCTCTCCCTGAGGATCAGGGGTGAGTTGAGTCCTCCATGAGATTGGAGACATCCCAGCTGGTCTCTCAGGTCCCACATCTGCATACATATATAAAATGTGTTAGGACGAATGTGTATTAACAAAAAAAAACATAAAACATAAAATCAAAAACATGAGGTCTTACCCAACTCCTCGTCCCAGTCATCTCCTTCTGGCAGTGGGAGATCTGGGTCTCCGGTGAAGTCAGTTCCTGCATAGGGCCAGTCTTCCACTACAATCAGCTGGCGCCGTAACCACCTAAAGAACTCCGGCCTCTAGGACATCTGTTGGCCGCCTCCAGCTCTGGGCATTAATGCTGCCCAACAAGCCATTCTTGGCTCTCGTGGTATCGGATCTGCTACTGAGGCCCCTTGGCCCTGGAAGATTGGTAAGCGTTCCAGAATGAACGATACCAGGATGGAACCATAGCCAAACTATTTCAGTTTAGCTTGTTTTCATTTTGTGAGCTTCCTTTTCATATTTATCGTTACTGCTGTCGCCCAGTCAAACAGTAAGGGACTCATGCATTCTGAGGCCAGCAGGAGTTGGGCCTTTGTGGCCTCATGCGGTGCCTGTGACCTTGCAGCCCGCGTGATGGTATGTAGGAAAACTCTCAATGTCAGATCGGGAATAGTGTGGATATCCACCTTCTTGCTTCCTAATCCCATTTGTGCTCCTCAGCACACTCGTGCCATCACTTCTTCCATCTTCTCGCCAGATGGTCTGCTTCCAGTCAAGACAGGGATCGAACCTCTGCGGGACAATCCGGTGATAAAATAAACATCAGAAACCTCCAGCTCTAATACCTGATCTCGCAACCTGAACACTTGTTCATGTTCATCCCAAATACTGATCAAATACTGGAGGAGCTCGGGCTGAGCTCGTAGACAGGGTGTAAGGAAGAACTTCTTCAGCCCGCAGTTTCTGAGGGCATTCATGCAAGCCTCACTTTGGATGGCCTGTTCATCCTCTTCTCCATGCTCTCGTTCTTTCCATTCAATCACCATTTCTCTTGATTACCTACATCCATATGGTCATAAACCCTTAGTTAGATCTCTGGTAGGCCTCAAATTCCATGCAATTTGGTTTAAATATCGATTTTTTAGGCGGAATTTTAGGTTCGGCCACTGGCGTGGCTGTTTTGTGAACAGTCGCGCCACGTGGCGTGGGCCCTTTGCATAAAAGAGCCCATTGGCGCGGGTCCATGCCCGATACCCGCGCCAATGAGCGTGGCCCTAAAATTTCAAAAGTGGCCACAGAGAACTGATTTACAAAGGAAAACTATTAAAAAATGGATGAAAATGTTGAGCAGGGAAGCGCCTCTTACCTGTAGCAGACGAGAAACTGAATGGTCAACCGGATCTGTCGCAATCGCCGTCAGAAGTTTCTGCTCCAAATGGATCACTGTTGCTTTTTACCAAGGTAAATAGTAAATGTAATTTTATTTTCACTAATTTGGCATATTTATAACTTTTTGACATAAAATGAGTTGTAAAAAGTTATTTTTATTAAATATTTCAATATGTTATGTCGAAAATAGGTTTTACGCTTGCTTGGTATGTGCAGCAACAGGTTTTTGCGACTTTGACGATGGAAACGAGTTGTGTTTTATACTTTTTCGGACTCGGTAAATACACGAAAAAGTCACTTTGGAGTCATCTTTCAGCTCTTTTCTGACTCTCTAAACATGAAAAGATTTCCGAGGCCCTTATCGTTTCGATCTCGTTAAATTGGACACGAATCGACATCTACCTAGTATACGTTTACCCCTTTTTCGGGCTGGGATGGATCAATTACGAAAAAGGAATACCCTAGCCTATCGCGACTAGGAGGTTTTCTCGGATATTGTTTTCTACCTTTTCGGATCTAAGGAACTATTCACGAAAAGGGACCTGTGGAGTTTACTTTTCTGCTGTCTTTTCAAACTCTCTAAACATGAAAAGACGCCGATTTCTCCCTTTGTCAGACTCGTTAAACCCTGATGACATCGGATCCAGTCGAAATGATGTTCTCCGAGTTCCTCCTTCCTAGGACTCGTTAAATGCACTAGGATGGATTCGCCCGAAGGGCGGACTTATATTACAAGCATATGCTATCCCCTTCAAGCTTGTTATAAAAAATAATTGGGGTACTCGCCAAAAATGGTGGGGGAAAAATGGAACCATCGTCGTTGTCGTCGGCAGTATGTCACTCTTGAACATGGCACTTGTCTGCATTCGTGTCGCGTTGGGGACATCTCATCTTGTTTCTTCACTTTGCCTCTGTGGGATTGGATAATCCCTTTTGACCTCTCATCTGCTCATTGCCTCGTCACCATGACCTCTGACCCGTTGATGTCAAATACTGCCAAGTCCACTGTCGTGTCGTTTATATGTTCGAGAGAAGTTGGCCTCTGCAAATATCAACCTTCCTCTGATTCTCATACGATCTTGATTCACAACAAAACATCATGTTCCTCTGTCTCATGTCGATGATGTGGGAAACATTATGGCCCACCTTCGATCAAGATCACTTCCTGTCGACTTCAGCTCATTATCCAGGAAGTTGATCTAGAGACTCCTTTATGGTACCTTGGAGCCTGCATGCCTCAATGGCAGGTTCGTCGCATTCGATGTGAGGTTTTCATCATTGGCCTCCGATCGAGTGATTCTGAGGGTGTTCGACGCCAAATCATTGATTCACACACCGTAGATTGTACCTGTAGTACCTTAAGGACCATTGTCATTATTGGTGGTTCCTCTCGCGTCTGTTAACAACTTTCATCATTGGCTGGTAATCAGACGATGTTCTTGCATGTTCGACTTCAGCTCACATATTCGCATGCTCAAACTTGTACTGGGTCGAGATGGAGCGCAAGACCCTGGATTGTGTCTGTTGTAATCTAGGCTACGATTGTGGATTATTATCATTATGTATATGACTTTCTGATTGGATGGCTGCGACCATACATGAGTCTATTTATTTGATCCTCGCTGGATGGCTGCGCCCATACCCTGGATCCAGATTATAGTGTACTCTGTTTTAGATGGCTGCGCCCATACCACATATACATCATGTACTTGAGATATTAGTTGTATTTTTCTGCACAGGTTTTCCGACGGTGGGCCTTCAGTTGAACATGTTCTCGTAAAGCATTTCACCCCTCTCTCTCTCGGGCCTCATACTTTAGGGGGCATCTGTTACACAGTAATTTGTCACCGTCCCTACCATTCCCTGTCCCGCATAATGGAGGACCCATTTTGTGACCTGTGAACATTTTCATGCCTTGAAAACACCATCAATGCATTCCTCTAAGCATGAGCTTCAATTGCCCTAAAGACATCTCCTTGCAAAAAATCATGGTAACATCTCCTTTTGCATTGGCGCGGGCAGACAGTTCATCACTCGCGCCAATGGGGAAAATCCTACAAAGAGGCCGCGCCAACTGGCGCTCTATCCCAGAGCAGTAGTCGCGCCAGCCAATTTAAGGAGTGTTTTTAAAATAAAGATGGCAGAAGTTGTGTTTCAACAAACTCAGAAACCATTGCCTATCTTGAGTTGGGAGGTTTGGCTGTGGAATTTCTATGGAAGGGAAGTGGTTTGCCACCTCTCATGGAACCTTCCTTGTTGATAGGGCCAATCCCACAATAATAGGGATCCCAACTCCCTCCTTCCCCATCTATAAAAGCCTGCTCAATTCCATGGCAAGCTATTCTTGAAGTGCCTAAGCCTTGAATCTCCAAGTTCTCAAATTCCCAAGAGCCTTCATGCTGCAAGAGCCCTCATTTTTCCCTTAAGGCCAAACTCGAGAAAGGAGACTATCATCAGAGACTCTAAGAGAGGCTTTTCCCATCCCTGGCAGGCTTTGCGAGACGTGCATGACTGGAGACCCCTCCGAAGGAGACCTCAGCGTCAGAACATTGGTTGTACTCTCTTTCGATTGCTTATTAATGAATGACTACTGGTTATGGTTCCACTCGTTTTCGATTATGTTAACATGAGTAGTATCTTTTCCGATCGATATTTAGTTGCGTATGCTGGATTTTATGCTTGTATCTATTTTTTTCTTGCATGTGCAGGTGTCCATTTGAGGAGATCGTGGAGGATCATGATCTGCCGAGGCTGAGGAATGGGAACGCTCTCTTCTTCAGATCGTAGCATTGGATTCCAGGTAGGCCTCCATCTTTGGTCTTTTCATTCGTAACTAGGAACTTGCGTTGTAACATTTCGTGATTGTTGCTAGACCCCTGCTGGGCTAGTAGGGATCTCCTCTGTCCATAGAGGGGATTTACCTCCTCAACAATGGGAATGGTGGTGTAATACATATCTATTTGAATATTTCCTTGAAGCTTGGCCCCCCAAGATCTGGATAAAATCATTCCATACTTGGGAGGGATGTCTGCTACCACTATTTCCATGACCAGGTGTTTTACGGGCACTTGGACCAAACTAACACAAAGATCTTTTATTAGACCTAGACACTTGACTCTGCTCAAATCAAATGAATATAAGTCTTTATAAGGTTTTGTTATTTCTACGCCTAATCTTTCCATTACTACTTTCGGCATGAGATTGTGAGAGGCCTCAAAATCTAGCATGGCATTATGTAGGATTTGGTCATGTATATTCAGACTAATGTAAAAAGGAAGAGTGGTTCCCTCTTGATATTTTCCTTCTATTTTTGGTCCAAACAACACCTCAGGGGTATCATCAGCTAGGTGTAAAATATCTGCATCATTTCCTATGTTTAGAAATTTTATCACTTGAGATTTGTATGAGCTTTGAGAAATAATTTCAGTGAGAGGCATGGTGATATTAATTTTGACAATTTCCCCTTCAAAACTGAAGGGTGCTTGTAGTTTAGATAGATTTGCCTCAGTTTTTTCAGCCATGACTTTCTCTATATTTTTAATTTTCTGACTTTGATTTGGGGTTTTGTTCAATACAGCTGTTTCGGGAATCTTAGTAGAGGTACTAGAAAATTTTGGATCAAAGCTTGCCTGACTAGCTTTGTCTTTGTTTTGGTCAGTTTTCTTAGCCATGATTTTGTTACTATCTGCTGTTCTTTTAAGAATGGTGTCGGGGGTTTTAGTAACAGTAGTGTCTGAGCTACCTTTCTTAGAGTTTTCTTGGCTTTTCTTAATCCTAAGATCATATTTCCTGTGGACTTCCATTATAGCGTTTTGTAATCCTACCTCAGGATCTTCGGGGTCCTCATAATTTGCTTCATTTTTATTTGAGGAGAAGAAAACTTGTTCTTCTTCTGTGAGGAAAACCTCACCCTCGCTATCAGAACCTATCAAGTTTAAGTAATTTTCATCAAGTGGTTCCATATCTCTGTCTACCTCATCAACATAGTTTTCATTGAAAGGTGGCCTGATATGTTGGTCATTTTCCCTTGGTTTGTTCTGAGACGGGTCTGTTCTAAAATTTTGGTTTTGGTTTCTGTTTTGAGGGTTTGGCTGGCTGTCCTTAAGAGGTGCTTTTTCATTCAGATTTATTATTTCCCACATTTTTTCCATGGATCTAACCAGGTTTTCTATTCTGGGGTCTGAGGAGGAAACTAAAGGCATGACCTTATCACATTATGTGACTTTATTTTCTGATCTTATCCTAGCTCTTTTCTCAACTAGGTTGGCTTCGGCACTAATAGCTACTTTTTGCATTTCTTCTAAAAATGCGGGGTCTTTTTCTCTTAGTTGGTATGTCATATCTGGATCGAAACCTTCAGGAAATTTTGCTAATTCTGAGCCAAGTGGAGGTTTCATGTGAGGCAAGAGGGAGTTATAGACACTGTCAAATCTAGTGCAATAGTCCTGAACACTTTCCCCCATATTCCTTTTAAGATTATTATATTCAAAAAGGATTTGGATGGGGTTTTTCTTGATTTCCCACATGTTTATGAAAGTTTGGTAAAGTTCTGGGAGATCATGTATACTATTAGGAGCTAAGCTTTTAAACCATTTCTTGGGTTCTCCGCCTAGGCTTTGGACGAACATTCTCATCTTTATGGTTTCATCTTCTAATTCCATATAGTCAAAAGCATCATTGATCCTATCTACATGTTGTTGGGAAGTAGCAGTCTCAGTTCTGGTGAAGTGTGGGATTCGGGATTGGTAATCATTTTGCAAAGGTCCAAAGGCAATGGTAACACTAAAGGTGCATACCAAACTACCATGATGGGAGTGAATGGTAGATTTACAGTATGAGGCTTTGTGGTATGGGATGAGGTGATTTGCACAGTGGTGGTCTGAAAAGGTGGCGGAAGTACTTGGAATTTTAGACTTATTCTGAGAAAATTTGGGGTGGTAAGAGCCAAAATGGTGGAGAAGCTGAAAATCAGGAGGTGTAGTGGGTGAGGCTTCTCTACTAAGACTCTGTTGCAAATCTAAGGGCTCAATATCGTCAAGGTTGATTTTACTTTTGCACTCATTGTGACTGAAGTGACCATCAGAGAGCCATGTGCTGGAGACTCCATCCAAAGCAGCACCTTAAAGACAAAGCACTTGTGCATGAACCAGTCGAAAGAGCTGATCGACAAGTGAATTCCCCACAGGGGAATGGCCCATTCACTTTGCTAAAGAGGGGTTTCTCCAGATTTTTTTTCTAGATATGTTAGCGTGTCATGGTTGTATCTGTAAATCATATGTTGCATTTTTAACTGTAAAAGTGATTATGTATTCTTCCATCACTTGGTTAAGAAACAATGATATTTGGCCTTGTTTTATAAATCATGTGATGCATTTCTTTCATGTAAAATTGATGATGTGTTTTCCATCACTTCGAAATGCGATAATGATGTCTTGTCTTGTAATGATCACTGGGGCATGATTTCCATTGATGTAAACTTGACCACTGAGTACATGTTATAAACTCGTGGCAAGTATGGGAATATTTGGGTCATAGTTGGTCAATTGAGCATCTAATTTTCATGGGATTGTACTGTAGGTTTGCAGAAGGTGCAGGTGTCAGTTCATCACTTATGGCTTCGAAGGATGCAAGTGAAGGAGAAGGAAGGGTGACTTTTCAAGACACTTGTGGTGCAGACATAGTACACCACAATTGCAGATTCTTGTTAATGATTTTTGAGGACCAAAAGCTCCTCAGTGGGGAGGATTTATCCAGGTAGCTCCAGATACACACACAGGACAAAGAGGGTGAGGGAAGCTCAAAAATCAAAATGTTTTGATTTCTCTCAAACTAGGTTCAGGTTGAAGCTCTCGTCTTTCTGATTCCAACGGGGCAGGCGACACTTGATTCCAAGCCCGTATGAAGAAGTTAGGAGCAGCCAAATTTTTGGATTGACTTGGAGACTAGGGAGGCTTAAGCAAGGCGCAATTTCGTTGAAATCCAGCTACCGGATTCCGGCCGAAATTGTGGGACACTTAAAATTTCCTCTAATGCCCAATGTGAATACTTATTCAGAGTTCACTAGAAGGCTGGTGGAAAGATTTTATAGAAGATATCCAAAGGCACCATTCATGAGCCTTGCAAAGTTGAAATAATCAGGTAATACAGAGTCTTACATTTCTAAATTATTAATATTATCTGTTATGGTTCCTGATTTGTCTACAGCAAGAAGGGTGTACATGTTCATCGATGGTTTAGATGAACCTCTTCATGGGTTGGCTAAATCTACCAAGCCCACTACCCTGCATGATGTTATTGAGAGGGCTAGAGACCTTCAAGATGCCTTTCCAAAAGCAAAGGAAAGCTTTCAGCATAAGCCCTTGTTTCCTACAAAGGGAAAGGAAGAAAAATCAGCTCCTTCCAAGGAGAGCTTATACAAGAAGCCTCTTGATGATGAAGTTCAGAGAGATATAAGAAAAAGGAAGCTATGCTTCACTTGCCAAGAATCATGGGCACCTGGACATAGATGTGCTTCTGGAAAAGTACATTACATAGAGGTCTTCTCAGATGTTGAGGAGGAAGAAGAAGATGAACCAAGAAGAGGTCACAGTGCTGACACTGCAGGAGGAGATCCAACACCATTAGGAGATGGGAATGGAGTGTTTTCTCCTATCGGAGGGGCTCTTGCATCTTTTAGAGGTGTACCTAAGTACTTGACCTTAAGATTTCAAGGTTCCATATTGAGTCAGAGGGTTTCTGTTCTGATTGAAAGTGGGGCTACCCACAATTTCATTGATGCCCAACTAATGCAAAGGAGGGCAATACCCATTGATGCTTTTGAGGGATTCTCTATTTTGGTCCCAGGAGATAGAAAAATGTAATGCATGCATTATGTCCCATCACTTTTAGTCACCATGGGGACTTATACTTTGGTTGATCACTTCTTTGTGGTTGACATACCTGACACCAATGTTATTTTGGGTGTTCAATGGTTGATTACATTTTGGAAAGTCACCACTAATTAGGAGGCTTTGCAAATGGAATGGGTGGACAAGAAGAGTGGTGAAACTCAAATGATCAAAGGCATGCATACATATCCCTCACATACCACTTCCACACAAAGATCAAAAATGGATTTGCACAGTGGACGCAAGGACCTTACAGTCCCATCTATCATGCTCATGAGGTTGCTGCATGGGACACTTTTATCTAGTGGCAAACCACCTAGGAGGCCACCTGATTCAATTTTTGTGAGAGATCTCTCACAACATGATACTCCAAATTCATATCCAGGAGGGATGGGAGCATTGGAAGACAATAATACAGCACTGGGAGTATTGGGTAGGCTCAAGGTGGAGGGAGATCTTCTCCCCTTATCATCATCACCCACTCTCATTTCTGATTCTGCATTGTGGGAGGAGAAGAAGGGAAGGAATGACCTTCCAACACATACCTTTGGCATGGGAGATGTCAAGGAGGATGGAAACCACATGATAGAAATTTCAATTGATACATCATCAGCTCTGTCATTGTTTTGGAGTTTAGATCCATATTGGAAATCCCAACTGTTGGTGGATTATTCCAAGGATCTTCATACTTGCATTATACTTAATGACCAGCTGCATGAAGAGGTCTATCTATTCCATGAAGGGGTAATCTATTGTCAGGGTAGGATATTCTTGTCTAGAGCCTCCAAGCTCAAGAAGAAGTTGCTACAAAGGGCCTACAAAGAGTTATGTTTCAGCCACACATATTCCATGAAGATCTACAACATCATCATGAGAAGCTTTGAATGGGAAGGCTTTGAAGGAGAACTACATCAACATTTTCAAGAATTCCTGAGCCATGTGGAGTTGGGACAGCAACATGACTCTATGAAAGATTTATTTCAACCATCTCTTCCTTCTTTTGAGAGAGGAGATAGATCTATGCACCACTCCATTTGTATAAGGAGGATTGTTGGTGAAGAACATACTCATGTAAATCATGTTTTATTTTATGATTGTATGTATTCTTTAACCATGTTTATGCAGGCCATGACTCCAAGGAGGAGTATTTTATCTTGTGAAATTCATGGCCAACCTTGGGCCACAAGGATTTCTGAACTTGGCCACCCCCTTGGTGGACAAAGGGAGATCTTGTTTCATGATGGGTACATTCCTAAGGCACCAAATATATCTCACACTTTCAGCCATAGTGAGATAACATGGCAGCAAGTAAGTGATGGGAAAACCACTTACCACATCTTGATTTTATGCAGGCAGGAGATGCACCCCGTTGGTTCCACATGTGGGACTATGACCCACCTCCATATGCACAGATTTTTGTTTGTATGTATGTATTTTTGCTCCCATACGTTGATGATATACTTGTACTTTTTATGGGAATGTATGGAGGAAGGATGGGAGGTATGTATGTGCCCTATGGGATGGAATTTCTCCATGTATCTTATGCTACATGTTTTAGGGAGGACATTGGGCAAGCCATTTTTGTTTCATTTGAGCTATTGTCTCCTTATGGGATGGACTATTTACATCTCATGAGAACTTTGGAGGAAAAATTCATGGAGAGCTGGATTGGTGAACACTTAGCTTATGGAGGAAGCTTATCACATTATGGTGTCACCAATGGAGGAGGAGAAGAGCTACAGCACTCACCTTATCATTTGCTTAAGGACAAGCAACATTTTGGAGGGGAGGACTGTAATATTCCTAATTAGTCCTAAGCTAATTGGAATATTCAATTTTTTTTTGTTTCTTTGATTAAAGAATAAAAGTGTAAAGGAGGTCCATAATACTCTTAAACAGTGAATAAATGAATGCCAAATGTAAAAAGGCTAAATATTGGTTGTTTAAACAAGCACCCTTAGATGTGAAAGGGGCTAGATATTTTGACAGGGTCAACCTTGACCAAATCTACAACACTGTTTTGGAGGAGTGGCCATCAATGAGGCACAATGCAGTTTTAGATGGAGATGGCTTGTGTGAAAGAAGTTATTTCATTGAAGGTGGTTTAGGGTTTACAAGCTCTTAACTTATAAAAGGAAGAGGATGGCAGCATGAGAATGTTGTTGATGATTATTAGATTTATAAATATATTGCCTGTTTATACATGTATCATTCTCTCTTTTTTTAGCTAATAATAGTGATGTTTAGCACTGGGTGTTCCTGATCGGGAATCTAGCCTCTTTACCTGAGATTCCTCTTGGAAGAGTTTGCATTGTATAGTCCACTATCTGGCTAAAGGCCAAGCTTCTTCTTCCAACTACAACGTAGATCCTGTTGAGGGTTTGGTTTTCTTTGAAAGCTGCAGCAAGTGGAGGCTATATCTACTCATATCTAGACCTTTTCAGTGTGGAAGGCTTCTATCCCATTGGCAAGAGAGTATTGGATCATTGGAGCATCATTTTCAAATTGTGGCATGTGGCCAAACTTATTCTAAACCCTACAGTGCAGTTTTGCTTCGAGATCTATGTTATTCCGGTAGGTGTTGTTGCAGCGTGTTTTGGCACATCATTTGGAGAACTGGATTTCAAGTGTTGGGGATCTTCCCTTCACTTTGAATATCCATTGAAGAAGGATATATGTATTGCTCATATCATATATGATATGTATATTTCTGAATATTTATGAATCATTGAATATTTCTACAGATCTGAAACTTAGATCTTAGATCTACTACTAGTACATAGTGTAATGCTTAAAACCCCAAGGGGATTTGAAAGAGGAGCCTATCTAGTGTGTGGATCTGTTATAGATCTGAATTTTCATGCACTAATTTTCTCTAGATCTAAAGTTTAATCAACAGCTATTTGTAGACAATAAAATAATGTTTTCAAGCTCTTTTCAGTCTTAATACATGGTTGCAACACCTTTTTTTGAGGATTTTCTTCTATTGGAGTCTTGTATTTCCATTTATGCATCTTATGGACCACATTGTACATCTACTCTGCTGTTGTAAATAAATTTAGAAGGTCTCCTTATTGGCCCCCTCTTGTCTCTTTGATGATCTACTTTATTTTCCTGCATATCTTCTCAGTATTGTTGCATTCCCCATTTGGGAATATTACATAATAGCTGGGGCGTGATTTCCATTTGATGTAAGCTTAACCGCCGAGTACATGTTATAAACTTGTGGCAAGTATGAGAATATTTGGGTCATAGTTGGTCAATTGAGCATGTAATTTGCAGGGCATTTTACTAAAAGTTTACAGAAGGTGCAGGTGTTAGTTCATCACTTATGGCTTCGAAGGACGTAGGTGAAGGAGAAGGAAGGGTGACTTTTCAAGACACTTGTGGTGCAGAAATAGTACACTGCAGTTGCATATTCTTGTTAATGACAAAGAGGCTTGAGAGAAGCTCAAAAATTAAAGTGTTTGGATTTCTCTTGAACTAGGTTCAGGTTAAATATCTCATCTTTTGGATTCCAACGACGCAGATGACACTCGATTCCAAGCTTGTATGAAGAAGTTAGGAGCAGTCAAATTTTTGGGTTGATTTGGTGATTGGGCAAGCTTAAAGAAGGTGCAATTTCTCCAAAATCCAACCAGCGGATTTCGGGCAACTCCAGCCGGATTCCGGGAGAAATTGTGGGACACTAAAAATGTCCGCTAATGCCCAAAATAGGATTTTTCAAAAACGAATATTTGTTTTTATTAAATAAAAAAGATATTAAAAAAATGGGTGGGGGTTGTGACCCCCACCACCCCATCACACACCGCATAAAACATTATAAATCCGACGGGTCATGACCACCATCGCACCCACGACAACGATCAATGTAAATCTGGTGGGGCCAACGGCTGTGACCCCGCGGCCCCAACCCTCCACCTTATATCACGATGAATATATATATTACACATAGGCAGGGGTGCAACCCCACCACCCAACCCAATCTGCTTTAAATATAGCCGGCGGGAGTATGGGTGGGCTGCCCAATGTGGTTCCATCCCCCCAACTCACCAACCAAACACTTCCTTTTACCACACTGCCGACAGGAAATTCCAGGGAAGGCCGCCCAATGCAGGCCGGACCCCCCAGTTTTATATACTTTAACATGTACATTTGGTTAAAGAAAAACAATGCACAGTTAATAAAAAAATTATTCTGATTAATTACGGAGGGGGCGGGGTTTGACCACCCGACCCCCTCACTCCTAATGTAGGTCCTAACCAATGCAGCTAATGGATTTCTTTGGGAAGTCAGCCACACTTTATTATATAAACTCAGTTTTTCACAAGTGCGCCAAGGCTAGACCAGAGCAGGAGTGCACACACACATCGAGGCATGAATTTTTTATTATAGGAGGAACCATGAGCAGGCCCAGAAACAGGGAGTGGAACCATGATCCTTGAAATTTTCCTAGGGAGGTAATTTTTCTTCATGTCGAAATATAGTTAAGTTTACAGTCATTTTTCATGGTTTTTTGCAGGGAACACAATGGCAAGGTCAGATTCTCCTTTTGAGTTGCATATTTCCAGTCCACCCATGTAGCAGCATCTTTGGGGAAACTAGGGGGGAAACTAAAAGATTAATTTTTGCCCCAAATTTTCACTTTCTCAGAGTTCAGTAATTTGACAGTCAATTTTGCACTATTTGATGTCACGAATCTGATGGCATATTCAAATTTTCCATCTAAGATGTATATTTTTTTGCCACTTTTTCAAGTGAAGTTGTAGGTGTCAGCATTTAGTGAGTGAGCAATCGATTTCACTCCTTTCGACGCCATGATTTTCATGGTGATTTCAGATCCAGTGGCAAAGAATCTCATTGTCCAGTCATCTTCAACGTGAGGTATATGATAATTTGATTTCATGTAGTTCTTTGTCTCTTTGTCTCTGAGATGCATTGTGATGTACAGATCCCTGCTGATGTTACATGTGGGATCTTGTTTTTTTCTTGATGTGAGATGTACTTTATATCATGGATTTGTATTATGTTTGAAATCCCTTTGATGCCATGTTAGTGGGATACTCATAGTCATTATGTGTGAGTTATTGTCATACTGATAGGAGTACTTTTGTGTATGAGAGTTATGGTAGTGGAACATCTTGTAGAGAGGTCTAGCCACTCCTGCGTGAGGGAATTTTCCTTGTACAATAGAGAAAACACTATCCATGTACATCTTCACTCCTTACATCTCTTAATGCAGTGGCCTACACCATATTTACACCGAGGCCCAGAGATGTAGTCCCTCTTGGACGAACTTTGTTATCAATGTCTTATGTTGCTAATGCTTGTTATGTTCCTCTTCTTTACAGCATGCAGATGTTCATTTATGTTCATTAACACTTTAATTAAATGTAATCCTAACACATCAGTCAAGGTAAAAGGTTTTGGTTAAGGCTATCAAAAATTTACCCAGATCAAAAGGTATCAGAGTAGGTCTTCTTGTTGATTGGATTGCAAGCGGGAACCATTGAACGTTCGATGAGTTGAGCCATGGAGAATGTCAAGGACATGTACGATACCATGCTCAAGGTGACCGAGAAAGCATACATGTTGTACGAAGCTTATGAAAAACAAGTCGTAGAGAACATCGAATTGAAGACACTCCTACAAGAAGAGAAGGAGAACAAACATCAATTGTAGCTTTAGTTGCAAGCCACGACAGAGGCGTGGGAAGAATAAAAGCACAACAATGAAAGTCTTCCAACAGATCATGATGCATTGAAGGCACTCCTACAGGAAGAGAAGGAGGAGAAGCAGTGATTTTAGCTTCAGCTACAAGCCTCGACAAAGGCCTTGGAGGAAGTGAAGCACAACAAAGGCTTATAGAAGCCTTCTTCACCTATGTCAAAATCGACAACTGAGGTAAAAAATGTTGATTTTTTTTTAGTTTCATCTTCACCTAATATCATTTCTGTTGGAAGTGTGGAGATACCCATTACAGGAACTGGGATGAGACTCTTCACCGATATGGGTTACAAAGGAGGAGGACTTGGCATTCATGGCCAAGGAATAACCCAACCATTGGAGGTTGTGCAGAGACCTCACTATGTAGGTTTGGGTAACACTGAAGGAGGATGTTCGAAGGACATCAAAGGAAAATAGACATTGTTGAACTCTCCAGAGAAGAGGATTGATGGGACCACTTCACCATCATTTGTTGGTAGTGAATGTCGTAGAGCTGATGCAAGCTCCCATCACCATAATCACACCAAAGACCAACATAGAAGGTATGATAAGTCTCTTTATTCTAGAGTGAATTTTTATTATAACAATTTTGATAATCATGGTCATAAATCATGGCATTGAAAAACATGTTATTTTTCTGGTTTATATAACCATGTGTTTTATAAGTGTTGGAAATGGATGGTAGTAGAAAGGAGGTGTTATGCAGGTAAATCCTCTTTGCAGACATAGACAATCCCTCTAGCCCTAGAGTGGGTCTAGTAAAAAAGGGAAAAGCTAAAGTTTAGGTTATTTAATTAATTAATGAAAAGGATAGGGTAGATGGACCTACCTGGAGTCCAACATTGTTGTGGCTTATGGCCTCTTGATCTCTGCTTCGATGGGTCACAATCCTTCTGCTACAATGCTTCGATACCTACACGAAGATCAACAAACAATAGCATCATACGAAACAATGATCTGATTCATAATCAACTAACCATTCAAGGAGGGTTAAGCATATTGCATCAAATAAAACACATTTACGCAATATGGGAACCAGACAATAGTCATATATATGTATTAATATAAGAAATAGTTACAACTGGAGCCTTGACATCGCAGCCTCCTTCAGCGGGGTTCAGTTGAAGCGCGTCTCGATGAATCTTCGGGGAATTTGGAAAGGATGAAGACACAATTCTAAGATCTCTCAATGAGGGTCTCTTCCATTCTATCTTTTCTAACAAAATGTACAGAAATCTCTTCATCATTTCAGCTATAATATGTTCAGTTCAGTTAGCACATCAATGAAAGATGGCTATATTTATAGAGGGAGAGGAGGAGGTTGGGATCCATACAATAGTGGAAGGGAGGCCTTGTCCCTTAGGAGGTTTCCCCAAAATGTGGAAACAAGAATCCAAAGGAGGGAGGTCATGGTTATTCAATCGAACCACTCCAGATGACTAGCCCATGAAGTTTTTTATAATGGAAACTTCACCTCTATTTAAAAAAAAAATTCCATAAACAGGTTGGTGCAGGTACCCCACTAGGACAGAGTGCCAATGGGCGTGGGGCTTATTATTAATTTCCCAATAGGATCAAGGGCATAACGGTCTACTAGCGCCAAGACAAAAACATGTGTTTCTGATGGTTTGTTTAGGAAATTGTCAACAGAAGGAGTGTTGTCCTCATGGCAAGGGATGCAATGATGGTCTTTGCAAGGCATGACACTTTTTTTTGGTCACATAAATGAGACTCCAATGTGCGAGATGGGAATTGCAGGGACAGTGATAAAATCATGTGTAACAGATGCCCCCTA
This sequence comes from Pinus albicaulis, assembly GCA_034641835.2. NCBI lineage: Eukaryota > Viridiplantae > Streptophyta > Pinopsida > Pinales > Pinaceae > Pinus > Pinus albicaulis. The sequence continues at coordinate 142,368 of JAXQQM020083437.1, forward strand.
AATCATGAGGTTCAAGAGAGAGGAGGGGTGAAATGCTTTACGAGAACACGTTCGAACCAAACACCACTGTTGAAAGACCTGCAATTACAAATAAAACTGATATTTTTGATACATGAATATGTGGTATGGGCGCAGCCATCCATAATAGAGTACATATATGAACTGATACCAGAGGTATGGACGTAGCCATCCAGTAGTAAGGATCAAAAAATAGACTCAGGTATGGTCGCAGCCATCTAAATCAAAATATTCATGCAATAAAGTCATGATAAATCATAATATCCCGCAGCCTGGATCTTTTATCAGAAAAAACCTAGGGTCTTGAGCTCCATCTCGATCCAAACAAGTATAAATTCAAGGATGCGAATATGTGAGCTAAATTCGAACATGCATGAAAATCACCTGGTTACCAGCCAATGATAAAAGTTGTTAATAGGCATGAGAGAAACCACCAATAATGACAATGGCTCTCAAGGTACAATAGGTACAATCCACAGAATGTGAATAGTGAGCTGGCGTCGAACACCCACAGAATCACTCGATCGAAGGCCAATGATGTGGACCTGTCTTCAAATTCGAAGAACTAGCCATTGAGGCATGCAGGCTCCAAGATACCAACAGGGAGTCTCTAGACCAACTTCCTGAATAATGAGCTGAAGTCGATAGGAAGCGATCTGGTCGAAAGAGCGCCATAATGTTTCCTACATCATAGACACGAGACAGAGGAACATAATGATAATGAATCAGGACCAACAGAGAATCAGAGGGAGGTTGAAAACTGCAGACTGGTAAAACTTCTCTTGAACATATCAGTGACATGACATTGGATTTGGCATTATTTGACATCAAAGTGATCTCAGGTCATGATGACTAGGCAAAGAGCAGATGAGAGATCAAAATAGATTACCCAAACCCATGGAGGAAAAAATGACGAAATGAGATGTCCCCAACCCAACACAAATGCAGACGAGTGTCATGTTCAAGAGCAACATACTGCCAACACGACTAAAGACCGGTTTCATTTTCCCCCACCATTTATGGCGAGTACCCCAATTATTTTTTTAACAACAAGATTGAAGGGGATAGCATATGCTTTCAATATAAGTTTTTCCTTTGGACAAATCCATCCTAGTAAATTTTACTAGCCTTAGGAAGGAGGAACTCGAGGAACATTATGGTGATGATTTCTGATGTCATCAGAGTTTAACGAGTCTAACAAAGGAAGAACTCAGCATCTTTCCATGTTTAGAGAGTTTGAAAAGAAGCAAAAAATAAAACTCTTGCATGTCGCTTTTTGCAAATAGTCCCTCAGATCCGAAAAGGTAGAAAATAATATCTGAAAGAACCTCATAGTCGCAATAGGCTAAGGTATTCCTTTTTCATAAATATTCTATCCCATCCAGAAAAAGGGGTAAATGTATATTGGGTAGATATCATTTCGCATCCATTTAACGATTTCAAAATGATAAGAGTCTTGGCAATCTTTTCAATTTTAGAGACTCAGAAAAGAGCTAAAATATGACTATAGTAGTGACTTTCTCATGTTTTTACCGAGTCCGAAAAAGTATAAAATACAACGTTACTTCATTGCTATCTCATTAAAGACCTGTCACTGCACAAGAAACAAACGTAAAACCCATTTCTCGAATTAACAGAATATAATAATATAAAAACATGTCTTAAAACCTAATTAGGGTTCTGAAAAGTTATAAAATGCCAAAAATGGTAAATAACAATTACTTTTCACTTTTACCTCTTGTGGAGAAATGATTACCCGTTTTATACTGCGATTTTGCGGCGACGATAGCGGGCATTCCGATAGATCAATCTTGAATCTGTCAGTTCCAGGTAAGAGCTGACATCCTTCCCCACATTTTAAGTCTTCTTCCATTACCTACAACCTTCAATTTTGATATTTGAGGGAGAAATTGTGAAAACAAGGGCACAACAGTTGGCGTGAGTTTCGGGCACAGACTCGTGCCAATCGCCCAATTTTCTGAACTGGGGCATGCCCATTGGCGCGACTATTTTTAAAACAGTCACGCTAACTGTACAAATCATTTTAAACTGAAGATGTAAGCTTAAAAGCCCAAATTCCACAAATTTTAGCTTTTAATTTGGCTAATAATGTCCATATGAACATGTTTGCAGGTGTAAAGTGGCAAAATGGTGATCGAGTGGAAGGAAAGGGAACACAGTGAAGAAGATGAGCTTGCCATGGATAATGAGAGATGCATGGAAGCTCTCAGAGACTGTGGACTAAAAAATTTCTTCATGACACCATGCCTCAGAGCTCAACCGGAGCTGCTACAATACTTGATCAGTATCTGGGATGAGGATCAAGAAAAAATCATTCTTTGTGATCAAGAACTCGAAATTGATGTCTCAGATGTTTAATTCATAAGAGGACTGTCATGGAGGGGGGCAACACCAATCTTGATTGGAACCTAGCCCACCATGGAGAACATGACCATGGTGATTGACAGGGTACGTTGAGGGGCACAGAAAGGATCAGGAAGCGAGAAAGTGGATATCCAAACTATCTGGGAATTGGCACTAAAAGTAGTGCTACACACCATCACGTGATTTGCAGTATCGCAAGCACCGCATGAAGCAACAAAAACATAGCTCCTTCTTGCAGTAGACTGTCTAACACTGACCCTCTACTACTGGGCAGAGGCAGCGACGATCAATATGAACGTCAACTGACGAAATGCAAGAAGGGAAAACTAAAGCAGTTCGGATATGGATCCATCTTGGTATCATTCTTCCTGGAACAACTACCAATTTTCCAGCAACAGGAAGTGATATTCCCAACATCACCAGCACAGGAGCCACGGATGGCCCGTTGGGAAGCACTGATTCCAAGGTCAGGGGGTGGCCAAAAAATGTCCTGGAGACCGGAGTTCTTTGATTGGTTTTGCCGATAGCTGATTGTCGTGGAGGACTAGCCCTACTCTGGCACAAATTTCACTGGTGATCCGAACCTCCCACTCCCAAAAGGAGAGGATTGGGATGAAGCACTTGGTAAGACTCATTTTTTATTTTTTATGAGTATTATGATTTTTTTTTATGATATATGTTCTGACATTAAATCCATGTGTTATGTAGATGTTGGACCAAAAAGACCAACAGGCATGTCTCCAATAGTGAGGCAAGTCCCTCGTGACTTTGATATTGCCCCTCATGGCGAGGGAGGTGAGGAGGAGGAAATCATGCGCAACCTGGGGGGAATCTCTCGTGGAGTTTCGGACTATGTGTGATTCGACGATGTTCCTCGTGCTTATCAGAGACACATTGTAGGGGTGTCAAACAGTGTTCACCGCTTGTTGAGGCGGCTTGTACAAGCAGTGACATGATTTCATGATCATCATGCCAATTAGACACCTAGGATTTACTTCTGCATATTTTTTAGAGACATGATGTCTCAGGATGTAACAGAAACACATATATTTTTTGAAACTTATGGTGCACATTGATGCAAACCTTCTATATATATATATATATATATATATATATATATATATATATATATATATATATATATATATATATATATATATATATATATATATATATATATATATATATATATATATATATATCTTCCTATTTGATATTATTCTTTCATGTGATGATGATTTTACAGATTACGCAGATGTCTATCTAATACAATGTTAGTCACTGTATCAGTTAATGCATTCATTTGTCTAGGGATATGTTGATATGTGATATAATCAAAATGTCTTTCCAGCAAACGAACACGTAAATACAATCTTAAAATGTGAGGGTTTCTAACTGAATAATGCCCATTAAGTTGAAGAAAAACACGCTGTGAGTCTAGATTTACAACCAATGCACTAATGTCGAGGGTAATCGCCTCGGTTAACAGTTCTATAACAACACTATACTCAACAAACAACACTATACTCAACAACATCGTTTTTAGTTCATCCTAGAAAAATACCTTGCAGATCTATCAACTCACCAATAGGATCATAAAACACTTAGGCTGTTGAAGACAAGTTCTAGGTACTGCGGGAAGCACCATCCGTGAAACTGACAAAAGGGGTAATAGACATCTGCACAATAACAATGACTCAATAAGCAGGAATATGCTCGCAAAACACACCAAGCCAAAAAAAATTTACAAAAATGAAAAGAACACCTATGTACACAAAACATGCACGAATGAATCATGCATAATGTTGTTGAAGATTGCAACAAGAAACAGTGAAGGAGGCATCCTGAAACATCTTTCCTAATCCTAGTTGGAAAGTGATCACCAAAACTAGGTGGGGGCCACACAAGTGAATTTTGTCGCAAAGTCTATTTTTAGACATATGGATCATGGTATATGAGTTGCAGGATGCTATTTATGGATGATTGGTCAAGTTGGTAAAAATAGATGGACCTATATTTTTATACATTGGGCGAAGTCTATTTTTAGACTGCCAGTCTAAAAATAGAACAGTCAAATATTATTAACCCTTAATAATATTTAGACTATAAACATTATCTTAACCTCTTTGAGCACTTCAGTTTGATGCTTGGATGTGGCACATGCAGCTGGCAGAAGGAATTATGCTATTACTAGGGGTTAGTTGAGCTAATGCATGGTTGACTTCAGTTAGAACTCCAGTGGCAGAATTTGGTGGAGTTGATGAGATAGTTGGTGGAGTTGTGTTCTGTTTAACTTAGTTGAACTAGTTGTATTTAGTCTAACTGACAAATACACTAGTGATGAGTGGTGTGAATTAATTATTAATTAATTCACTAATTATTAACTCATAATTCAACTAAAGAACACATCATTTAACTGCAATGCATGGATAGTTCAGTGGAGACCAGTGTTAGAGGTGGGTGAAAGGGTGAGTCTACTATCAGTTGTGACTATAGCTGTGCATGAGATTTGCACACACATTGATTGAGATTGCCAATGAGGATTGCACAGTTAAATCTAGTGGGATTCGAACTTGGATCAATTCTTTTCTCATCTTGGATTGCGCAATAGAGGCAGGCAAACAGTGGAGGAGATTTGAACCTGTGACTTGTTCAGATCTGAGCTAGTTTGTGTGTAAAAATTGGAGATAGTACTGGATACTTGTGAGGAGTTTATGCTATGTATTGTTACATGTTATATATCATTATAATATACAGATATTTGGGGGTTTTCAGCTGTAATCTTTCCCCATTACTTACTGTGTTATATGTGTGCTTGATTATGTTTTAATGTGCGCATGCGACTGCTTCTAATTTCCGCAAATTGATGATCAATTGTAGAAGAGGTTATGTATTATGCATGAAGCTCAAATAGTGTGTAATCGGGATAATCTCGGTGAATAATTCAGCTATTATTCAAATTTCTACATTTTTTGAGATACAACCCATTTCTGGGCTGATCTAAAGGGTGACCTTCATAATCATTGAGCTCATAGGCCCCATTCTTCAAAATGCATTTAATAATGTAAGGCCCATGCCACATGGGTTGAAATTTTCCTGCCCCCAGCTTATCATGAGCTTGGTCATACAGGAGGATGAGGTCTCCTTCTACAAAGGAGCGAGGGGAAAATAACTAGTCAAAATGAGCTTTGACCCGCTTCTTCTGTGCCTCGATGACCAAAGCAGAAAAGCGACGAGTTTCATCTAGACTTTCTAAGTAAATAAGACGCTCTTCTTCAAGTGAATTGTTGGGATGTAATTCAATAGCCAACTTGAGCGAAGGTATTTCATGCTCAATCAAAAAGGTAGCTTCTAGAACGTAAACAAGCTAGAATGGAGTGAATATGGTCACATCTTTGACTAAGGTTCGGTACGCCTAGAGAGCTGAAAATAACATAAGATGCTAGTTGGATTTGTTCATCCCAATCGTACATTGAAGCATGGTGACAAGAATCTTTTTCACAGCTTCAACATGGCCATTGGCCTAAGGATAGTACGACATTGAGCTGTTGTGATGCAAGCCCAACCTGGAAGTCAACTCTGCCACCATATAATGCCAAAAATGGGAACCATGATCAGTAATGATAGCTTGAGGGACACCAAACCTAGAAATTATGTGATTTAATATGAAATAAGTTGTTGTATTACCATCGGCAGAAAGTGTACACATTGCTTCAGCCCATTTGGTGAAGTAGTCAACGACTACGATAATATAAGCATGCCCCCTAGCCGAGTGACGGTTACACGTCATAAAATCTATGCCCCACTTCGAAAAGATACCAACTATAATTACAGGGTGGATATGTGCAGGCGGCGTGTGCATCTTGCTCTGATAGATCTAGAAATCTGTAATATTCCTTTTCAGGAATTTCAACAATATCCCCAGTGAGGATGTTGTATAAGTGAACCAGTGCAAGAATAACACATTCCAGGGCTTGGACCCTCAATAATATGTTGTATATGACTTAAATATATAATGGCATCAGAAACAAATAAATATAGCTATAATAAATAGATCTCTCCAACTCAAATGTAGAAAAAGGCATCATAACCCCAGTACATCATAAAATAGAAATGTCGGAGGCAGCAAAAAAGTTATTCTTGTTATGTAAACTACAAAAATACATGTAATAACATATATCTAGAGCTTTCATTCATTATAATATTAGAAATGAGATGATTTACCTCTTTTACAAACACATTGGGACCACCCGGCAAGGGTTTCTGGCAAAATAACAACACAATGTACAGCACTGCAGAAAATAACGTTGTACCCAAGAAATCTGTAATAAGAAATATCTGATATGCTCAAAGGAGAACACACAATACAAAAATAGGCTCAAGACCTTCCTCAATAGACTCTTGGAGTGGAAATCACCTCCTCCTCTCCTGAAATAAGCTCAAATGGGTAGATCTAACCCTAGCTATTGCAGCTACTGCAGAAATAACGCACTCACTTAGAGTGACTGTGCATTCCAGGTTAGAGGATGGCTTCCTCAAGATATCTGATGAGAATGGAACTCAAGACCCCCTCCTTGAATCTCCCAATCAATCTGCAACAACAATGGAACTAGAATTCCCGCATGAGAACCCTTGCACTAAAAAGTGCTGCAACTCCGGCTAAATAGCCGAAGATTGCAATCAGTCATAAGACTGAAACAAGAAGTATGAATGAATGAATTCCCTTGCTTCCATTCCTTCCTTTTTATTCCAAGTGATCTTCTCCATCCCGGGCCCCACACATTGGTGATGTAGCTTCCTTGAGAAGCTTTCTCCTTCAAAACTATGCTTCCCTAGAGGCTTTCCCTCCCTTTTTACAGCGCTAGTTGACTTGGTCAACTATAGTAGCTCCTTGATTTTGCTTATCTTCACACTCAAGGGGCTTTATTTTATCCTCCTATATATCTCCCTTTTCACACTGGGATAGATTTTATTGTGTTTCTTACTTCTTATTTCAAAAATGGAGTAATTATGATGTTCCAAGTAGCCATGGCTAATTGGGAACATCACAGTCCTCCCCATTCAAAATTTGCTTGCCCACAAGAAAAAGTAAAGAAGGATGCTGCAAGATCTTCTCCCCCTCCCAAGTGGCATCCTCATCTGGTAGATTCCTCCATCGAATCAGATATTCTTTGATGACTCTGTTTCTTAACTTCCTCTCTCTTGTGTCTAGGATTGCTTCTGGCTGCAAGATCAAATGACCCTCATCATCAATTGGAGGAAGTTCCAAGTTGGCAACTAAATTCCTCCCTATGTCCTTCTTGAGTAAAGATACATGGAAGATATTGTGGATCTTTCTCCCCTTAGGAAGCTCCAGCTCATAAGCTACCTTACCAACACATTTGTTCACCTTCTATGGCCCATAGAAATGTGGTTTGAGCTTTTCATCTCCCTTCACCTTGAGTGTGGACTGTTTGTAAGGCTGAAGGCGTAGGTAGACAAGATCCCCCACCTCAAACTGTCTCTCTATCCGACCACGATCTGCATACATCTTCTGCTGGTTCTGAGCAGTGGCAATGTTATTTTTGAGGGCCCTAAGTATGTCCTGGTTCTCTTGAATCCAATCTCTTTCCCTTGGAGCTTTACTTTCCCCAAACATAACATCGGCAAATGAAAGAGCCTCATATCCATACAAGGGTGGGAATGGTGTCATGCCAATAGAGATATGGTGAGTAGTGTTGTAACAATACTCCCCCAAGTGGAGCCACTGCAACCAAGCTTTCTGCTTCTCGGACACATAGTTTCTAAAGTAGCCTTCTAGCCACTTGTTCACTATCTCAGTCTTCCCATCAGTTTGGGGGTGATAACTAGTGCTGGGGGTCAAATCAGTTCCCACTAATCAGAAAAGTTCCTGCCAAAAGCCACCCATGAAGCGGTTGTCCCGATCACTCACTATGGTCCTAGGGAGACTATGGAGTCTAAATACATCTCTAAAGAAGAGTTCAGCTACATGTGAAGCAGTATAATGTGCAGAGATGGAAAATAAATGAGCATACTTTGTTAGTCTATCAACAACAACATAGATACAATCCTTACCCTGCACTATCGGTAAGCCGGTGATGAAGTCCATAGAGATGCTTTCCCACTTCCCATCCAGAATAGGTAGTGGTTGTAACAACCCAACAGGATAAGTGTGCTCTCCCTTATTTTGTTGGCAAGTGGTACATTCCTTGACATGCTAGAGCACATCCTCCTTGAGACCCTTCCATGAGAATCTCTCCCTGACAGATCTGTAATTTTTTGTGAAACCTTTATGCCCAGAAAGTGGGGAATCATGTGAGGCCACTAAGATCTTCTCCTTGAGCTTAGAATTCTTAGCCAAGTAGATTCGATCCTTGTAATATATAACCCATCCATCACTTTAAATCTCTCATCCGGTACCACCCCATCAAGTATCCCACATGCAAGGTCATCTTTGGAATACTCAACTAAAAGTTGAGCCTTCCAATCTGCGTCCATGCCCCTCATGGACAGTGTTGTAGGCCTCCTAGAAAGTGCATCATCTACTGTAATTCTCTTCCCCTTGACATATTCTATGTCGAAGTCATAGGCCTGGATTTTACTCACCCACTTTTTTTGTCTTTCTCGAAGCTGCCTCTGTTCAAGAAGGAATCTAAGGCTGTTGTGATCAATCTTCACCTTGAACTTATTCCCCACCAAATATTACCAGAATTTGGCTAATGCATGCATGATAGCCAACATTTCTTTATCATAGATGGGGTATAGCTTCTCATGAGGGAGAAAAGTTTTGCTCTCAAAGGCTATAGGATGCCCTCCTTGCATCAAGACTGCCCCAATACCTTCACCTGATGCATCACATTCTAACACAAAAGGTTGAGAAAATTTAGGTAAAACCAAAATAGGACAACTACTCATTACCTCTTTGAGCTTATCAAAAGCCCTCTACGCTGTGGGTGTCCACTAGAAATCCCCCTTCTTTTTCAAGTGTGTAAGAGGTGCTGCTAGTTGTGAGAACCCTTTCAAAAACTTCCGGTAACATTTACATATGCCCACAAACCCTCTGAGCTCTGTCACATTCCTGGGTTCAGGCCAATCTCTGATAGCTTGAATATTCTCCTCATGTACCCTTACTCCATCCATCCCTATTATATGCCCCAAATACGACATATTTGTGAGGCCAAATTCACATTTGGATAGCTTGGCATAGAATTTCTGCTCCTTGAGGATATGCAAGACTGTCTCAATATGCTGCAAGTGCTCCTCCCAAGTGCAGTTGTAGATCAGAATATCATCAAAGAAGACCAATACAAAATTCTGCAAATGATCCCGGAATATATGATTCATACAGGACTAGAAAGTTGTTGGAGCATTAATCAATCCAAATGGCATTCCTAGAAACTCAAAATGCCCATAGTGACACCTGAACGTTGTCTTGGGGATATCTTGCTCCCTCACCTTGATTTGATGGTACCCAGACCTCAAATCAATCTTGGAAAAATATTTGGATCCCCTCAGCTCATCCATGAGTTCATCAATCCTGGGTATAGGGTACCGATTCTTCAAATTCTTATTGTTCAAGACCCTATAATCGATGCACATCCTCAATATGCCATCTTTCTTCTTTACCAAAACCACTGAGGAAGCAAAAGGACTAGTACTAGGCCGGATGTGCCCTAGTGCTAGTAGCTCTTGGATAGATTTTTCAATCTCATCCCTATAGGCCTTGGTATGTATATAAGGAGTGGTGATCACTACTTCTACTCCTTGCTCCAACTCAATGGTGTGTTCAAACCCTCGGTCAGGAGGTCTCCCTGGTGGGATATCTCCAAATACTGTAGAATATCATTCCAAAAGGGATTGAACATCTGGATGCACCGGTGTGTCCTTGCTCTTCACCTTGGAAACATGCAGCTCCACTACCCATGCAATGTCTCCTCTATGCAGATCTGCCTCCATCCTATGTGTTGAAACAACCTGAGGAGGATATATGTTCATACCCTTGATCTTTTGTTGCTGGAAATCCTCTTCTCTAGTCCATTCCATCTCCAGAGTTCTCCAGTTAGTGGTAACTCTCCCAAGAGTTACTAACCATTGGACTCCAAATATGACATTGGTGTCTGGAATATCTACCACAATGTTGAGATTGCAACAAGATGATGAGCTTAGTGGGAAGAAGTCGCCTTCACTAAGTGGGCTCGCAGGCTATTTTTGGCGCAAAGTCTATTTTTAGACATGTCGATCATGATTCTATGAGTTACAGGATGCTATTTGTGGATGGTTGGTCAAGTTGGAAAAATATATGGACTTCTATTTTTAGACATATTGGGAGAAATCTATTTTTAGATTGCCAGTCTAAAAATAGATATGTCGAATATTATTAGTTCTTAATAATATTTGGACTATAAACATTATCTTATTCTCTTGGAGCACTTTAGTTAAGTGCACAAATGTGGCACAGGAGCTGATAGAAGGAATTACGCTATTCCTAAGGGTTAAGTGGAGCTATTGCATGGATACTTCAGTTAGAACTCATGTGATAGAGTTTGGTGGAGTTATTGAGCTAGTTGATGGAGTTGTGTTCAGTTTAACTGAGTTAAACATATTTGAGCTAGTTGTATCTAGTCTAAATGATTGATACACTAGTGAGAGTGGTGTGAATTAATTATTAATTAATTCACTAATTAATGACTCATTGATCAACTAAAGAATACATCAGTTAACTACAGTGCATGGACAATTTCAGTGGAGACCAGTGAAGAGGTAGGTGAAAGAGCAGTGTGACTATCAGTTGTGACTATAATGTTGCATGATTTGCAACACACAGTGATTGGAGATGCCAATGAGGATTATGAAATCAAGGCTGGACCAATTTGAGTTCATTCAGATCCATTCTTCAGTAGTGATTGCGCAGTAGAGGCAGGTTATTAGGTGGCAGAGATTGGAGCATGAGATTTGCTAGATCAGGGCTTGATTAGTGTGTAGCAATTGGAGATTATACTGAGAGCTTGTGAGGAGCTATGTATAATGGTTGTTACATGATCTCTATGACATATAATATACAGATAGTTGGGGGTTTTCAGCTTTAAGCTTTCCTATAAAATATTGTGTTCATATGTGTGATTGTTTATGGTTTTAATGTGCGCATGCGATTGTTTTTATTTCCGCAATTAATGATCAATGGCAGATGAGATTTTGTATTGTGCATGAAGTTAAAATAGTGTGTGATCAGAAGAATCTTGGTTAATAATATATCATTTATTCAAATTTCTACATGGTATCAGAGCGATATTGATCATTGGAGAAATTGCAAAACATTGAAGCAGTTGAGTTTTGAGCTGGTGGAATTCGAATTTGCAGCAGTGTTTTCTTGATGTCGAAGTTGAGATGTCTTTCAACAGATTACGATTGGAAAATTCCCTTGAGAGCAGCTCAAATTATATTGCATAGAAGGATAGGATGGAGGCGGTGCTGGATGACAATGGGTTGAAGGAGTTCATAGATTCATAAATTCCAAAACCTCCTTCTAGCGATGTTGCCGCACTTGACGCATTGAAAAAGAAGAAAGCAAAGTGTCGAAGAATTCTATTGGAAGGTGTAAAGGATCACATAGTGTCCAGCCTTCATGGTAAGGCTTCTCCATTCTTGATGTGGAAAGCGTTGACAGACTTATTCCAAAGCAAGAGCGACCAGAGGAAGTTGGCGCTCAAGGATAAACGCAGGAACATAAAAATGGAGAAAGGAGACAGTATGCCCAAGTACCTCACGAAGTTCATCCAATGCAGGGATGAGCTGGGAAGTGTGGGGGTGACTGTGTGCTTAACTTAGTGTTCCTAAATTGATGTCATAAATTGTCAACCAGGGCTAGTAAACTGCTGAAGTGAGGTGCACTATATGTGCCTAGGTATCTGTTTCTCACTACGTTCTGTTTAGTGTTTTTTTTCTGATGTTTTTGGTTTTATGGTTTTATGTTAAAAAGGAAAAGAGCCAAGTGTTGGTAAAGAGAAGTGGATGGTTACACTAAAACAGAGCAAAACCTATTCTAAACTGTGTATGGCACTAAAGAACAGAAAATGCAAAGCTTGATAATGACTCATAGCAAGGAAATAAATCACAACATGAACTCAATAACTCATAACATGAACTCATCCAATTCATTCATTAGAAATATGTTGGAATAGCTTGAGGAAAGGACAAGTTTAGTGCAAATGAGGTTCTCCTAAGTAAAAAATCATCTTACAATATTACAAAGAATCTCATCCATGGCTAGAAGTTTATTGGAACACAATTGGAAAAGATTATTTGTAGCACAATAAGATTTCTACTCTGAATTAACTTGTAATGCTAAGATTAATCCATTCTGCAGCTCAACTTGTCACTACTAAGCCTCATTCGAAAGTTAGAGATTTTCTAGAATAGTTTTTAGGAAAAGGCTTATTTGTGAAATTGCAAAAGATTGCAGAACAATCAAGGCCTTAAACTGATATCACTAATTCCTGTCCATATGATGATGCATTAATAGAAAGTCAGAACAAGAGTAGTTTGTAAACAATGAAGGCCGTGAAGTCTAATTTTGATAGTTAATACAACTTAAAGAACAATGGATAACACTGAACTAGAATGCAATTGATCAAACTTGAAACATAGTAACCACAACTAAACTAGAATGCCATTAACCTAACTTGAAATAAAGTGAACTGGAACTGAACTAGAATGCCACTAATCTAACTTGAAATACAGTGAACAGAGTTGAACTAGAGTGCCATTATCAAACTTGAAATATAGTGTCAGAATTAAACTAGAGTGACATCTACCTCCGGAGTATTTCAACTGAACTAAAATGCAACTAATCCTATGAAATACTACAGCCCTATCTCGTTCAATATGAGTGATATTTTGGAATAGTTTGTAAAAACAAGTCTGGCTGTATCATTCAATGCAAATGAGCATAAAACATAAAGTTTCGAAAAAAAATGCAATTAACTCCTAAAATACTACAGTTATATCTCATCCAATGTTAGTGGTATTTTGGAATAGTTTTTAAGGATAAGACTAACTGTGGCATCCACTGCAAGTAAGTATAAAAACACAAAGTTCAGAAAATTGATTAAACTAGGAATGAAACAAGGCTAAGTTACTTATCTAAACCATATGAACAAAGTTTCTCAGGTAGCAGGGGTCCTCTACCACCGGATTAGCATGAAAATCTACTCAAGATTGACTCAGCTCTTGCAATAAAGTGATGTTTCTTTCATTAAAGGAGAAATTCTTAAAAAAAACAGAGTATTACGGTCTTCTGAGATCTAGCGACAAAACAAAATCTAGCTAGTTGTTTCTCGGTCTCCCGAGTCATTCTTATAAGAAAATTACATAACTGCCCTTGAGATAAAAGAGGAATAAATTTCTTTCCCAACTAAAATCAAACTAGAACTCTGGTGGTGGTCTCGTACTATGATTAAGGACATTTGTACAGTCCTTTTCCTATTAGAAGTCTATCTCCTAGTTTTGGTTTCCCATGTGCATAACCACCTATAGAATTATGCTCAGACTTTGTAGGGAGCAAGGAACGATGTGGATGAAGTCTGGAATTTACCCATATGTGTTTTTCTTTGAGGTGACACCTAGAACCTGTGAAAACATGAAGACAGCTGCGAAATTGGCAACTAGCTACAGAATCGCTGCATTCTGTAGCTAAGTCTAGTAAAAAATTACTACAACAACAAAACCATGAAAGTGTAGCAAGTTAGTCATTATATACATTCTTAAAGCAACTTTAATTAATCCCATTGATCATTTAAGCCTGTAATTGATAAGGAACAAAGGAAATGAAGTGAAATTTGATGGAAGAAAAGGACATCTTTGGGGCTCAACATACCCCCACTGCAAAGTTTTTGCATGTCCTCATGCAATCAACTCATATATTCTGAGACTTCTGCTAGGACACCTAGGCTCCTTCTTCTGCTTTGCCTGATATTCAATGGCCTCCTAGGCTTCCTTATGACCAACTTGAATCTGAAATTTATAAGTGCCCTGCTCAAATTTTTGTTTTTCTTCTTCAATTTCTCACTATCCTTGTACAATTTTTCCATTTGAAGAGAGAGAGTTGTATTCATATCACTTTTCAGCTTAACCTGCTCCCTTAAAATGTCATTCTCAGTTTTGATATGTCTATTGAGTACTTCTAACTCATAATTTTCTCTTCTTAGTACATCAATTGCATATTTTGGTGGGCTAGGAGTTCTGTCTCTACTTTCTGAGGCTCTCTTCTCTAATGTCTCAATATAATTATAAATTTGTTGTTGTGCTGGGTCTATCTCCGGAGCCCCTTTATCAAGATCCTCTTCATATTGGTACTCAGGTGATCTAGCAGTTGGTGTCTCTTCATCCTCAATGTTTATGACTCCCGTTTGTTTAATCCATGTTTTCTTCAATATACCTCTAAGTCTGTGGATTCGTCTTGGTTGAGATGGTCCTTCACCTCTCTCCTTGGCATACCTTCTTATCATCTTTTCCTTTTTAAGCTGCTTCCTAATTTCAGTCAATTTCTCAGAAATTTTCTCTTCACTGTCCTCTTGTATAAATTTACCAGTTTTAGTTTCAACAGCTTTGGAAATTTCCCTTCTCCTGCTTCTTCTTGTAGGTTTTCCTTCAGGTGGAGATTGCTTGGGTTCTTCAAAGTGATTCCTTACTAGAAACTCATCCCAATTATCTCCCAATTTTTTCAAATGATGTTCAATTAGGATTTTTACTAAACCATGGTGATACAAAGTGGTTTCTAGAAATTGAACCCTCTTTTGAACATTAGAGGCCATTCTTTTCAAACTATGAAGTAGGAAAAAGGGAAAATTGATTTCTTCATCTAAGAAATGCATCATTAACCGAATATGATAAACATAAAGGGTACCAAATCTTCCTTCACAAGTGATAATTTTTTGAAAAATGAGCAACATATTCCTCCATTTATTCTTCAGTGCCGAGCTAGGAATACCTTTCTTAAAAATGCAAACATCCATACCTGGTGTCTTGAGTATTTGCCTCCATGCCTCATTATGAAATTCCCTATTTTTGAACCAGCGTTCTCCTTATCTGGGTAATTTCGTTGCTTCTGCAATGAAAGCCTCTGTAATAGTGAATTTAATATCTCCTATTTCAACCTCTGCTCCATTGAAGGACCGTGCAAATGTTTTGGTTACCTCTTTATTAAAACCATTAAATTTTTCCAAAAATTGTAACCACCCAGCCTGCTGTAGCATTTCTCTTATTTGTGGATAACCTTCCAAGTACTTGGTTCCAACTAATTCGGATCTTACTATGAGACCCATAACTTCCTTTCTCAACCTTCAAATTACTGCTCCTCTGCTCACGGTGAAAATGGTTGTTAAAGAGATGTTTTTACTCCAAAGATGTTTCCTCTGTTTTACAGACCGGAATGGCTAAGAATTGGCTACCGAAAGAAATGATATGGAGTGGTTATGAAATGATTATAATGTGGTGAGGATGATTCACACGGATTAATGAGTTGAGAGCCATCATGGAAGAAAAGACCGCAGAAAAATTCTCATTTAAATTTCAAAATCATCACTAAATGCTTCGGGCTAGTGACATGACTGATTAGGTCACTTCAATGCTTAACCGTTAAGTTTTAAATGATGATTTGGAATGGCGGAGTGAAAGGGATTTTGTGCAAAGTTTTTATGATAGGTTTGATAAGCATGATCAACACGACTAATTAAAATAAATTTTTGAATCATACATGACTTTACTATGCTAAAACTTTCATGATCTGTCACCATAATAATTTCATAACTTTTACCTTTGCCTTTCCTTTGATTTTTTTTTGTGGTTTTGATATGCCTTGTCCTCCTTTTAAAATCATTGATCTTCAGTCCTCATAACTCCTTTGATTTTTCTTGTTGTCTTGGATATGCAGGATCAATTTTCTGCTAAATCAAGTGATTACTGGACAGTGCCTTCAGGATCTCTGGCTGCAGAATGTCTGACTGATTGCAGAATGTACCTATAGAAGTCTTGAAACACGGAATGGAATGGTTTGAAGCATGAATGGAATGTTGTATGAAATGAGTTAAAAATGGATAATAGTATATGGTGTAATGGAGTATGATTGAAGTGAATAATGGAATGAAATGAATCACAATTATGAAGTGGAGTGAAGTATGGGAAGTGACCTGCAACTTATGATTTGTATTATTCAATTGCAGAAAAAGATCACTTTTTGTTTTTTTTAAATCTGAGATGGAAGTGAGGTGGGCCATGGAATGAAATGAATAAAGTATGGAATGAAGTGGAGTATGGATGAATGGAATGAAATGAATCATAAGTGAAATATGGGTTTGCACTTATGATTTTGTAATAGTTGCTTGCAAAAAAAGAACAAATTTGAAGAGCTAAAGTGTCAGAAAGATTCTGATTTTCACTCTATATTTTCTGTATAAACGTGCTAATCAGTGATTAGTTTTCATGTTTATACTTTTTTTTCTTTTTTTTCTTTTTATTTTTTATTTTTTTTTAAATATGCTTTTGAATTCAGAAAATTGAACTAAGTTGATGAAGAAGAAAAATTCTTCTTCATTAACTTCACATCACTGTTTTCTTGAAATCTCTTGACAAATTATTCTCTTGAAAGTGGCTTATGATACAACTTCAATCTATGACCATTTACAAGAAAAGTGACCTCTTCTTCATCTATTGTCTTGATTTTTATTGCTCCATTGTCAAAAAAATTCACAATTTCATATGGTCCAAGCCAATGTGTTTGGAATTTACCTTGAAAATCCTTGAACTTTGAATCAAACAAGAGAGCCCAGTCACGTTATTTGAACTTCTTTTCCTTGATTTACTTATCATGCCATCTAGTCCTTTGATGTTGGACAATACTTTTTTTCTGAACTGCATCTTGTCTGATCTCATCCAATTCATTAATCTGCTCCAATATGTGCTTTTGTGCCTCTGTTAGATCAAGTCCTAGCTGAAATTCCATTTTAAAAGTTTGAATCTGAAACTCTATGGGAAACAAAACTTGTTTTCCATAAACAAGTTTATAGGGAGTATGACCTGTTGTGCTTCTCCATGTCGTTCTATAGGCCCACAAAGCATCAGGAAGCCTGTCTACCCAATCTCTTCTATGTAAATGGACAGTATTTGTTAGGATCCCTTCAATGACTTTATTAGTAGATTCCACTTGACCATTTTCTTGTGGATGATAGGGAGTAGATTTTCTGTGTCTGATTTTGTACCTCTCCATCATTTGTTCCACTAGCTTTGATGTAAATTGAGCTCCTTGATCTGTAACAATTTCCCTTGGGACACCAAAACGAGTAAAAATATCCTCAAAAATAAAATTAACTACAGATGCTTCAGTAGCAGAAAGTAATGGATTGGCCTCTACCCCTTTGGTAACATAATCAGTGAAAACTAATATATATTTCTTTTGTCTTGATGGAGGACTAATAGGTCCTACAAAATCTAAAGCCCATTTCTCAAAAGGTTCAATATGTACCTGAGGCTACAATGGCATCTCACCTGAAGGAGAAGGTTTCCCTACCGTTTGGCAATTGTCACACCTTTTGACATACTCTTTAGCATCTTTAAAATGGGATGGCCAATAATATCCTAAATGAAGGATCTTATAATCTGTCCTCTTATCAGCAAAGTTTCTGCCACAAGGTTCATCATGACATGCCTTGAGGATCTCGGGCATCTCATCTTCCCAAACACATCTCCTAATGATAAAATCTGGACCTGTTTTGTATAACTCATTAGCAACCCATGAATATTTTGCACTGTCATAAATGATCTTTCTTTTGTCTCTTGCATTCATTATTGAAGGAAATTTCCCTGAAACTAAATAATTAGCAATGTCAACAAACCAAGGAGTCTGAGTAGAAATTGCAAAAATATATTCATCAGGAAATTGATCTTCAACTGGAGTGTCATCTTTGATGTTTTGGAGTCTAGATAGGAAATCAGCTACTGTATTTTGTTTTCCAGGCCTATCTAGAATGGTAATGTTGAATTCTTGTAAAAGCAATAACCATCTTATGACTCTGCCATTAGTAATTGATTTTTTCATTAGATATCTAATTGCAGAGTGATCTATGTGAAAAAAAGTTTCATAGCCTGTTATATAGTGTCTGAATTTGTTTATGGCATGAACAACAGCTAAAAACTCTTTTTCAGTTACAGTATAGTTTAACTCTGCAGGAGTCAAATTTTTACTGGTATAGTAGATGGCATAAGGAATCGGGTCTTTTTGTCCCAATACTGCTCCTAGAGTTGTATCTGAGGCATCTGTTGAAATATGAAAAGGTAACTTCCAGTTAGGTCCCCTTAAAATAGGTGCTTCAGAGATTTTTGTTTTCAGGGTCTCAAAGGCTAACTGGAAATCAGGATTCCACTTGAATTCACAGACTTTGGTAAGTAATTTTAAAAGTGGAGATGTTGTCTTGGTGAAGTTTTCTATAAACCTTCGATAACATCCTGTAAATCCTAGAAAACTCCTAACATATTTTTGACAACTTGGAATAGATAAGTTAGAGATGACTTCAACTTTTGACTCATCAACTCTAATCCCATCCCCTGAAATGTGATGTCCTAAAACAATTCCTTCAGTAAACATCATAAAACACTTCTCATGACTAAGTGAAAGATTTTCTTCTTTACATCTCTTTAAGACTTTTTCCAAGTTTGCTAAGGCTTCTTCAAATGTGTTTCCATAAACTGTGAAATCATCCATATATACCTCTACACAATCATGTATTAGATCTGAAAAAATTCCTAGTACCACACTTTGAAATGTTGCAGGTGCATTGCATAATCCAAATGGCAATACTCAGTAAGCATAGGTACCCCAAGGACAAGTAAATGTGGTTTTTTCTTGATCTTCAAGTGCTACTTGGATTTGATTATAACCACCAAAACCCATCAAAAATTATAAGTACTTTTTTCCAACTAATGTATCTAATACCTGATCTATAAAAGGTAGGGGAAAATGATCTTTAAGAGTAGCTTTGTTTAATTCTCGGTAGTCAATACATACCCTCCATTTACCATTTTTCTTTGGCACAATTACCAAAGGAGAAACCCACTGACTATCTGAAATGGGATAGATGAAGTTAACATTTAACAATTTCTGCAATTCTTCCTTAACAATCTCCCTAAGATTTGGATTCATCTGTCTCTGAGGTTGTCTGATTGGTTTAAAATTTTCCTCTATATAGATGTGATGAGTGCAAGTCTTGGGGCTTATCCCTTTCATATCATTGTACTCCCATGCATATGTAGAAGAATGTCTCTATAAGATCTTGACTAGCCCCTCTTGTTGAGATTTCTCTAATTTCTTGTTTATGTTTAAGGTTTTTCCTGGAAATATCTCAATTGTAGAGATGCCAAATTTATCCATGGAATAAAGAGACATCTGCCTTGATGATAAAAACTCAATGTTGGATTCTTCTTGAAATTTTTCATGTTTATATTCCGAAGAGGATTCAAAGTTTTCTAAGGTATTCAAAATCTGGCTATCTTCACTAATTTCTGAAATTGTGAAGAGAGGTTGTAAGTCTTCTTCATCCTCTATCCATTGAGTATCATCTAATTCTGTAATTGTTCTTGCTGGAGGATACAAGGTAAATTTCTTTGTTGAACTACCATCAAAGATGTACATATCACCGAATCTACAACTAATGAAAGCATCAGTTGTAGCTAACCAAGGTCTTCCTAATATAATAGGATGCCCTCCAAGATTATTCTTAGGAGTTAGGATCATAAAATCCACAGGATATTCCCAAGAATCTAGGGACACTGGAATGTCTTCTATTACCCCATCAGGTTTGATCACAGATCTGTCTACTAATTGTAATAATGTGGGTGTAAAAGGAAGATTAGGAAGTTTCATTTTATCCATAATTTGTCTACTCATAATATTTATTGCTGCTCCTAAATCAATAAGTGTGTTTTGGATCTCAACTCCATTTATGTGAATTTTAACAACTGGATTTCCTGGGTCTAGATACTTTGGAATAGCAATCTTACCCATCATAATATCTGCTATTTTTCCTGCCAGTTGAATTTTCTTTATCTCTCTTATTCTTTTTTTTGTTTTCTTCATGCTCAACTCCTTTATTGTCTTTGCTAAGATTGGAATTTCCTTGATGGCTTGTAATAATGGGATCTTAATAAAAACATTTCTCAACTCATCTAGGAAATCATAATTAGGCACCATAATTTGTTTTTCTACACCCTTATCAATTTTTAATATTTCTGGAAATGGAGGTGTAGAAGTGAATGTTGATGGCTGCTCTAATATAGGAGTTGAAATTATTGGTTCTTTTTGTTTTGATTTTTCAATGTTTGAGTCTTGGAAATTTGTGTTCTCTTCAAGAATTTTATTTACCCATAGAGAATCTTCCTCAGAATTGTCTTACTCTTGTATGATTACAGAAGGTTTCCTCTTTTCAAGTATTCTTCCAGACCTAAGTTGAACATCACTAAGGTCTAAAGGAGTGATCAAATAAGTTGGAAACTGTTGGCCTTCTATCATGTATGTGTTCTGAGGATTTTTATTGTTGGGTTTTGGTATGGGTTGGGCAGGCAACTGATTTGTTTTCTGAGGAAATGGTAATGGAAGTGGTTGATTTTGATGTTGTGGATTTTGAGGATTTTGTTGAAAATTTTGTTGAGGAGGGAAATGTGGATATGGTGGATAGGATGGTGGATATTGGTAATACTGAGAGTATCTTCCATAGGTATTTTGTGCTCCTTGCGCCCAAGTTTGTGATTAATTTTGAAATTGGGGCCAAGGTTGCTGCCAAGAATTCCAATTTGGTGGGGGTTGATTATACAACTGATCATGAAATCCTTGTGTTTGAGGTCCTTGCCAAGGCCTCCTGGAGACAAAATTGAGAGATTTTGTGGAACTTGTAGGAGTTTCTTCTTGAAAGACAGCTTTAAGACCAGGAAGTGAAGGAAAACTCTTGGTCTCATGTTTTTCTGAACAAATTACACAAGTCTCCACAACTTTTGCATCCAAAGGGCACTCTCTCAAGGCATGTTTCTTTCTACATTTGGGACAAAATATTGCTAAGGCATCAGATTCAGATTTTTGCTTGTTTTGTAACTTAAGGGTGTCTATTTGTTCACTAAGACTCCCCAAGATATCATATTTTAATTCATCAAGCATATGTCCTATTTCTTCCCTACTTACTGTCCCAGAAGCAGACTTACTTGCCCTTGCAAGAGCGGGGTCTCTTGGTCCTTTTACAGTTTTATATTTCCCTCTTGAAAGGCTGATACATAATTCAGCTATTTCAGGTAATTTAAGCTAAGATATATCCCATTTTCCCATCATGTTAAGGATATCTAACCATTCATCCCTAATTGTCTTCAACAAGAGAGCTTTCAAGGTGTCTTGGTCTAGGTTTTCCATTTTTTCTCTTTTGATGTTGTAGTGAAATCTCTCCAATAAATCTTCCAAATTTTCATATTCTTTTTGTAACATTTTAAACACTTCCTCCTTATGGTTAACTGGCATACAGTAATCCAAATACCTTTCTAGAAATGCTTGTTTCATGTCTTCCCATGTCCTAATAGAACTATTGATCAAACTCATAAACCATTTTAATGCTGCTCCTTTCAATGTTGAAGGGAACATTTTAAGTTTTTGGGCATCTTGTAAGTAGTCATAGGTTCTACATAGGACTTCAAATTCAAATAGGAAGGTTTCAGGATCTTCAGTTTTAAGTCCATAAAATTTTGGAAGGACAGAGGGTGAAATGTTTTTCATAGCTGCATTGGTTTCTTCATCTATTATAGGAAACCCAAAAGAGCTTCCCATTTCTCTTATACCTCTTCCTCTGCCTCCTTCTCCTTCTGCACCTCTACCTCCTTCTCCTCTACCTCTACCTCTACCCCCTCCAAATAGCGTGTGTTCTCCATTAAAGACTCCTCCTCCCTCTTCTTCCACCATAGTTGATTCTTCTATGGAAGTGGAAAATTTTGTATCTCTAGCAGGGGTCCTTGAATCTTCTTCTAAGACAAGTTTAGTGGATGAAGTGGAAGGACTTTCTAATGGAATATCTAGTCTTAAGTCCTCTGGAAGTCTAGGATTAGTAAAGGATGGAATGTGGGTTTGAGTTGGAGGTGTGTTGGCTCTTGGTCTTGGTGAAACAAGTGGTGTTCTAAGAATCAAGCTTCTGCTTCTTATGAATCTACCCCTTGAGTCTCTTTCTCTACACATATCATTGTTTTTGGGAGGTAAGAAACAAGGCTACCTAGTTACACTTCCCCGGAAATGGGGCCAAAATGTGTGCTCAAATTAGTGTTCCTAAATTGATGTCATAAATTGTCAATCAGGGCTAGTAAACTGCTGAAGTGAGGTCCACTATATGTGCCTAGGTATCTGTTTCTCACTACGTTGTGTTTAGTTCTTTTTTCTGATGTTTTTGGTTTTATGGTTTTATGTTAAAAAGGAAAAGAACCAAGTGTTGGTAAAGAGAAATGGATGGTTACACTAAAACAGAGCAAAACCTATTCTAAACTGTGTATGGCACTAAAGAACAGAAAATGCAAATCTTGATAATGACTCATAGCAAGGAAATAAATCACAACATGAACTCAATAACTCATAACATGAACTCATCCCATTCATTCATTAGAAATATGTTGGAATAGCTTGAGAAAAGGAAAAGTTTAGTGAAAATGAGGTTCTCCTAAGTAAACAATCATCTTACAATATTACAAAGAATCTCATCCATGGCTAGAAGTTTATTGGAACACAATTAGAAAAGATTATTTGTAGCACAATAAGATTTCTATTCTGAATTAACTTGTAATGCTAAGATTAATCCATTCTGCAGCTCAAATTGTCACTACTAAGCCTCATTCGAAAGTTAGAGATTTTCTAGAATAGTTTTTGGGAAAAGGCTTATTTGTGAAATTGCAAAATATTGCAGAACAATCAAGGCCTTAAACTAATATCACTAATTTCTGTCCATATGATGATGCATTAATAGAAAGTCAGAACAAGAGTAGTTTGTAAACAATGAAGGCCGTGAAGTCTAATTTTGACAGTTAATACAACTTAAAGAACAATGGATAACACTGAACTAGAATGAAATTGATCAAACTTGAAACACAGTGACCACAACTAAACTAGAATTCCATTAACCTAACTTGAAATACAGTGAACTGGAACTAAACTAGAATTCCACTAATCTAACTTGAAATACAGTGAACAGAGTTGAACTAGAGTGCCATTATCAAACTTGAAATATAGTGACAGAATTAAACTAGAGTGACATCTACCTCCGGAGTATTTCAACTGAACTAAAATGCAACTAATTCTATGAAATACTACGGCCCTATCTCATTTAATATGAGTGATATTTTGGAATAGTTTGTAAAAACAAGTCTGGCTGTATCATTCAATGCAAATGAGCATAAAACATAAAGTTTCAAAAAAAAATGCAATTAACTCCTAAAATACTACAGTTATATCTCATCCAATGTTAGTGGTATTTTGGAATAGTTTGTAAGGATAAGACTGACTGTGGCATCCACTGCAAGTAAGTATAAAAACACAAAGTTCAGAAAATTGATTAAACTAGGAATGAAACAAGGCTAAGTAACTTATCTAAACCATATGAACAAAGCTTCTCGGGTAGCAGGGGCCCTCTACCACTGGATTAGCACGCAAATCTACTCAAGATTGACTCAACTCTTGCAATAAAGTGATGATTCTTTCATTAAAGGATAAATTCTTCAAAAAAATAGAGTATTACGATCTTCTGAGATCTAGCAACAAAACAAAATCTAGCTAGCTGTTTCTCGGTCTCCCAAGTCATTCTTATAAGAAATTACATAACTGCCCTTGAGATAAAACAGGAATAAATGTCTTTCCCAACTAAAATCAAACTAGAACTCTGGTGGTGGTCTCGTACTATGATTAAGGACATCTGTATAGTCCTTGTCCTATTAGAAGTCTATCTCCTAGTTTTGGTTTCCCACATGCATAACCACTTGTAGAATTCTTCTCAAACTTCGTAGGGAGCAAGGAACGATTTGGATGAAGTCTAGAATTTATCCATATGCATTTTTCTTTGAGGTGACACCTGGAACCTGTGAAAACATGAAGACAGTTGCGGAATCGGCAAATAGCTACAGAATGGCTGCATTCTGTAGCTAAGTTTAGTCAAAAATTACTACAACAACAAAACCATGAATGTGTAGCAAGTTAGTCATTATATACATTCTTAAAGCAACTTTAATTAATCCCATTGATCATTTAAACCTGTAATTGATAAGGAACAAAGGAAATGAAGTGAAATGTGGTGGAAGAAAAGGACATCTTTGGGGCTCAACAGTGACTGTAGATGACGAGGACTTGGTGAGCTTGGCTCTCCTTGGGCTTCTGAAGAGTTGGAATTCCTATCAGGACTCTATCAATGGTCGGGAGAAATTTCCAGGATGGGAGCGACTTTGGTTGGATATTGTGCAAGAGGAGATAAGGCGAAGTACCAGGGACGGATCTTCATCAAAGAACTCAGATCAAGAAAATTGTGCTTTGGCTACCAAATCAAGGAAGGGGAAGAGCAAGAAGAATGCTTCTCAATCCGGTGCAAAAGGAAAGAAGCAGGACATGTCCAAGGTGAAGTGCTTTCACTGTCACCAAGACGGACATTACGCCACTAATTTTCCACAGAAGAAGAAAAATAAGCAGGTTGCTAGATCTGCAGCTGGAGAGGCCTTAGCCTCGTAGTTTGAGCTGGATTTTTTGTTGATCGCATGCTTGGTCTCAAGTATGATGGGTTCAGTGTGGTTTCTTGACAGTGGTGTGTCTTTTCATATGACCAGAGACAAAGATTTGTTTACTGATCTGGATGAGAAAGATCCTAGAGTGCACATCGAGATGGGCGATGATGGTAGATACAGTGCGACCGGTAATGGTACCATTTCCTTTGAGAGGGATTCTGGTAAACCCTTCGTATTGAAGGAAGTGATGCATGTTCCAAGATTGAAGAAGAATCTTATCTCGGTGGCCATAATAGAAGACAAGGGATATGATGTTGTCTATAGCGAGGGAAAGGCTTTCCTGCGTAGTAAGGAAACTGGTGAAACCCGGAGGATAGGGGTTCAAGTTAAGAACCTTTATCAATTGCAGGTAGATGGCTACGTAGCAATGGCAGGCAAGGAAAAAGGAGTTTTGAGATGGGATGATGGTGAGCTCTGGCACTGGAGATTGGGTCACCTTCACCGTGGAGCTTTGAAGATACTGCAACAGATTTCTACTTGGCTTCCTAAGGGCACTCTTGCACAGTCAGATCAGTGCAAGGGATGTAACTTGGGAAAATTTGTGAAAGCCACCTTGCAAGAGAAGGATAGTTGCACCACAACTATCCTTGAGAGAATTCACACAGATGTGTGTGGACCTTTCTCAGTAGCTTCGACAGCAAAGCACAGGTACTATGTGATATTTGTTGATGATTTTTCTCGGAAGTGTTGGATCTTCTTCATGTAGAAGAAGAGCGATACATACTCAAAGTTCTATGAGTTCAAGGCACTGGTTGAGAAATAATCAGGGAAGCAGGTGAAGGCTCTTAGGAGTGACAATGGTGTTGAATTCATCTCTGGAAAATTCAAGGACTTTTGCAGCGCAAAAGGAATTTGAAGAGAGCTCATAGCACCTCATAACCCATAGTAGAATGGGGTTGCTGAGCAGAAGAACAGAACGATCGTGGGTGTTGCACGGGCGATGTTGCATGATCAGGGCCTTCCCATACACTTGTGGGCTGAGGCATGCAATACTGCAGTATATGTGTGGTATTGTCCCTCTGGGATACTTGGCATGAGTACACAGGAAGTGTTTTGGCGCTTCGATATTTCCCATTTAGTTACCTGGTTCCCCTGACACATTCATGTGACTAAGGATGCCAGGAAGAAGCTGGAGTTAACCGCAGAGGTTGGGATATTTTTGGGGTACACTGATACACCCCACAACTACTGTGTGTATTTTCTAGACAGTCGCAAGACTTTTGTGCGATGGGATATCAAATTTCATGAGGAGAAAGCCATGAAGTGTTCGCTTGAGAGGGAGCCACACTTGCATGCAGATGAGGAGCTATTAGTTCCTAAGGATGAGCTTCTAAATGTGGATCAGCCACAAGAGGAGGTTCATGGAGTGGAAGAGACCACTCGTGCAGCGCCAAACATCAGAGGGCGGAAGCGCACTACAGAAGCTAAGCGACTGGCTCAAGATGCAGAGAGGATTGTAGGAGCACCCACATCATAGCACAGACAAAGATAGTCACTTGATTGGTACATTGGATACATGGCTCTTATGAGCAAGTGTATCGTGACAGAGCCATCCTATTTCGAGGAAGCTGTGGAGGATCCCGCATGGGTAGATGCCATGGTGGAAGAGTATGATTTGATTGTCAGAAACATTGCATGGGAGATTGTCCCAAGGCCGGAAGGGAAATCAGTGGTAGGTTTGAGATGGATCTACAAATTGAAGCAAGCAGCTGACAGGAGTGTGGAGAAGTACAACGCAATATTTGTTGCCTGAGGCTTCTCATAGATTGAGGGGATCGATTATGAGGAAACCTTTTCACCTGTCGCAAGGTATTCTTCCATACGGACGATTCTTGCTCTCTTAGCGCAGATGGGATGGCACATTCATCAGATGGATGTGAAGACTACATTCCTCAACAGAGTGATTGAGGAGGAGGTGTACATATAGTAGCTTTAAGGTTTCAAGATTGTCAGGAGCGAGTCACATGTGTGCAGGCTCAAGAGAGGGATGTATGGGTTGAAACAAGCACCTCGTGCTTGGTACACACGGATAGACAGTTATTTTACTGGACTTGGATTCTCCAAGAGTGAGGCGGATCCGAACCTATACCAGATTGTGGTGGAGGATAAGTTGTTGATCATTTTAATTTATGTAGATGATTTAATTTTTACAGGTGATGAGCTATTGATACTCTCATGCAAGGATGATCTTGCAAAAGAGTTTGAGATGAAGGACTTGGGCCTCCTTCATTATTTCCTAGGATTGGAAATTTGGCAGCACAGTGATGGACTATTTATGTGTTAAGGCAAGTATGCCTGGGAGATACTGGAGAAGTTCAACATGCATGGCTACAAGCCTATCGACACTCATCTTCCTGGTGGATGGAGGAAAGAGGATGCTACATCGGCAGAGGTAGTGGATGCCACTGTTTATCGACAGTTGGTGGGGTCTCTTATGTATCTGGTCAATACACGACCCGACATATGCTATGTTGTTAACCAGCTTTCACAAGCTATGGTTAAGCCTACCAAGCTCTATTGGAAGGCAGGCAAGCATGTATTGAGATATCTCAAAGGCACATCGAGATATGGATTATGGTACAGACAGTCGAATGAGGTGAGGCTATGTGGCTTCACGGATGCAGATTGGGCAGGGAGCACATCTGGAGGGATTTTCAGTATCGATTCGACATCAGTTTCTTGGTATAGAAGGAAGCAGAGATTTGTGGCACTCAGTTCAGTAGAGGCCAAGTATGGCAGTGAGTTTGGCTGCATGTGAGGCTATATGGATGAGGAAGATCCTGTTCGGGTTGATCGATTCACACTTAGATCCTACTGTGATATATTGTGATAATCAAAGCTGCATCAAACTCTCGGTTAATCCAGTATTTCATGATATATCTAAACACATTGACATCCGGTATCATCATATCAGAGATTGTATGAAACAGAAGATCATGTTACTTTCATACATTCCCATGAAGGATTAGGATGCTGATATCTTGACGAAGGCACTCACCAAGAGAAAATTCGAATACCACAGGGGCAGGATATGGGTGGCAGATAATCCTTATCTTGTTGAGAGGGAGTGTTGAGATTGCAACAAGATGATGAGCTTAGTGGGAATAAGTCGCCTTCACTAAGTGGGCCCGCAGGCTATTTTTGGCGCAAAGTCTATTTTTAGACTATGTCTATTTTTAGACATGTCGATCATGATTCTATGAGTTACAGGATGGTATTTGTTGATGGTTGGTCAAGTTGGAAAAATATATGGAATTCTATTTTTAGACATATTGGGAGAAATCTATTTTTAGATTGCCAGTCTAAAAATAGATATGTCGAATATTATTAGCTCTTAATAATATTTGGACTATAAACATTATCTTATTCTCTTGGAGCACTTCAGTTAAGTGCACAGATGTGGCATAGGAGCTGACAGAAGGAATTCCACTATTCCTGAGGGTTAAGTGGAGCTATTGCATGGATACTTCATTTAGAACTCATGTGACAGATTTTGGTGGAGTTATTGAGCTAGTTGATGGAGTTGTGTTCAGTTTAACTGAGTTAAACATAGTTGAGCTAGTTGTATCTAGTCTAACTGATTGATACACTAGTGAGAGTGGTGTGAATTAATTATTAATTAATTCACTAATTAATAACTCATTAATCAACTAAATAATACATCAGTTAACTACAGTGCATGGACAGTTTCAGTGGAGATTAGTGAAGAGGTAGGTGAAAGAGCAGTGTGACTATCAGTTGTGACTATATTGTTGCATGATTTGCAACACACAGTGATTGGAGATGCCAATGAAGATTGCACAGTCAAGGCTGGACCAATTTGAGTTCATTCAGAGCCATTCTTCAGTAGTGATTGCGCAGTAGAGGCAGGCTATCAGGTGGCAGAGATTGGAGCAGGAGATTTGCTAGATCAGGGCTTGATTAGTCTGTAGAAATTGGAGATTATACTGAGAGCTTGGGAGGAACTTTGTATAATGATTGTTACATGATCTCCATGACATATAATATACAGATAGTTGGGGGTTTTTAGCTTTAAGCTTTCCCATAAAATATTGTGTTCATATGTGTGATTGTTTATGGTTTTAATGTGCGCATGCGATTGTTTTTATTTCCGCAATTAATGATCAATGGTAGATGAGATTTTGTATTGTGCATGAAGTTAAAATAGTGTGTGATCAGGAGAATCTCAGTGAATAATATATCAGTTATTAAAATTTCTACACACAAATAAGTGGTCTGTCAAGGTATAGGTACCCATAGTAATGGTCAGCGCTGGAACATACTTGGCACATTGTAGAGTCATGGCTCCTGGAACCAAAACTGAAAACCCCTCAAACTCCTCCACGAAAATTCCTCTCTTGTGTACCAGCTGTGAATCAATAAAATTTTGAGTGGCTCCACTATCTATCAATATAGAAACTCTTTTTCCCGTGATGGTGCCTCTTACTCTTAGGGTAAGATATTTTGGGACCGCTCTTAATGCTACAACAGCTCCACCTCTTGGAGAAAATTCTTCTATGGGTTGCACAGCGTTGGCTCCCTTCTTGGAGAAGGTCCCGATAGGATATGCCTCCACTATAACACATTTCCCCTGAACATGGAGTGTCTCCCTTGTCCTTGAATGGGTTTTCTATTGTAAAAGGGTTCATTCCCTGGGCAAGATGTGTTGTAGATCTCTAGCTTTCTCCACAGCTTCATGGAGTGTGGTTGGTTTTGTAGACTTGACCAACCATTGTAATGGTTCAGCCATCCCATTCAAAAACATGCATACCTTCTTTCTCATAGTGAGGTTAGACACCATCACTGAAAGTTGTAGATACTCAGCAATATAATTCTCAAGATCTCCCTCTTGCTTGAGTTTGGTTATTTGGCAAAGTGGGCTTCCGGATCCCTTGGATCAAATCTCTCCACTAGATTCTTGGTGAAAGCTGAGTATGAAGTGATATGATGATGCCCAAGTGTGGTTAGTCCATGAAATCACCAGTCTTGAGCCTCCCCTTCTAGATGCAATGCAACTATCTTGATAGCTTCCATTTCAGAGACCTTGTGAAGTTGGAAGTATGTGTCCAACTTCTCTAGCCATGCCTTTGTTGTGTGCTTAGATGTCCCATAAAAAGTGGGCAAGAAGAACCCCACCATACTGCGCTATAGGGCTGATCCCTATATCAAGTTACCTTCCCTTTGATGAGAATCATTCCTCCTTCCATCCTTGATCCGGAAAAACTCCTGAAAACTCAGATGCTCCTTGAACCTTTGAGACTGGAGCTCATATTCTTCCAAATATTCTCCTAGATAACCCTCCTTATCTCCTTCAGTTAAAAATTAAGGCAGGGTGGAGTGTTGTAATGGATTTGAATGTCCCATGCCATTTGCAGTACTGGTACTTGCCTTAGGGCAAAACCCTAAAGAGTCTTCTTCCTGCCTCATCTCCTTGAGATCCCTTGCAATGTTCTACAGAGTTTGAAGTATGAGCCTTGAGATGTATTCCTTCTCCATGCTGAAGAGAAATCTCCCCCCCACAAGCTGAGCCAAGAGAAGAGCTCTGATACCACTATAATATTCCTTTTCATGAATTTCAGCAATATCCCCAATGAGGACACTGTATAAGTGAACCAATGCAATAATAACATAGTCCAGGGCTTGGAACCTCAAGAATATGTTGTATATGACTTAAATATAGAATGGCATCAGAAACAAATAACTCTAGCTATAATAAACATATCTCTCCAACTCAAATCTATAAAAAGGCATCATAATTCCAGTACATCATAAAATAAAAATGCCGGAGGTAGCAACAAAGTTATTCTTGTTATGTAAACTACAGCAATAGATGGAATAACATATATATAGAGCTTTCATTCATTATAAGATCATAAATGAGAGGACCTCCCGGCAAGGGTTTCCGGCAAAATAACAACACAATGTATAGCACTGCAGAAAATAACGGTGTACCCAGCAACTCTGTCCTATGAAATATCTGATATCCTCAAAGAAGAACACACAATACAAAAATAGGCTCAAGACCTTCCTCAATAGACTCCTGGAGTGGAAATCACCTCCTCCTCTCCTGAAATAAGCTCAAATGGGTAGATCTAACCCCAACTACTGCAGAAATAATGCACTCACTTAGGGTGACTGCGCAGTCCAGGTTAGAGGATGGCTTTCTCAAGATATCTGATGAGAATGGAACTCAAGACCCCCTCCTTGAATCTCCCAATCAATCTACAACAACAATGGAACTATAATTCCCGCATGAGAACCCTTGCACTAAACAGTGCTGCAACTCTGGATAAACAGCTGAAGATTGAAATCAATCATAAGACTGAAACAAGAAGTATGAATGAATGAATTCCCTTGCTTCCATTCCTTCCTTTTTATTCGAAGTGAGATTCTCCATCCTGGGCCCCACACATTGGTGATGTAGCTTCCTTGAGAAGCTTTCTCCTTCAAAACTGTGTTTCCCTAGAGGCTTTCCCCCCCTTTTTACAGTGCTGGTTGACTTGGTCAACTATAGTAGCTCCTTGCTTTTGCTCCTCTTCACACTCAAGGGGCTTTATTTTATCCTCCTATATCAATCCCCTTTCACACTGGAATAGATTTATTATGTTTCTTACTTCTTATTTCAAAAATGGAGTAATTATAATGTTCCAAGTAGCTATGGCTAATTGGGAACATCACAAAATCATGACATTTAAGGACAGCGACAATGCAATCCTTGAAGATAGAGGGCCAGAAATAACCAGCATGAAGAATCTTTTGTACAGTGGCATAACTAGACATGTGACCACCACAGGCACCACTGTGACAATCATTCAAAACTTTCTCAACCTCCTCGAGCGTCAAACACCGGTGGAGAATGGAATCTACTCCGATGCGGTAGAGTGTATCTCCTACTATACGATAAGGTTGTGATTGATGGCGGATGCGTCGGCGAGCATCCTTCGTCAACTCAGATATAAAGGTAGAAGTCTAGAGATATACGATGATATCACCGTACCAAGTATCGAGGGTGCTAATCAGAAAAAGTGTATCATCTTGACTGCATTCCTCAGAACCAGATGGAGCGGAGTCAAAGGGAAGGGAGAAAATCAGGTTAGCAAAGACTAATAATTTCTTCGACTTTGCAGTAGTAAATTCCAAATTGAACTCTTGGAGGATAACAATCCACTTCGAGTACTTTCCCCCCAACAATTTTCGAGGCAATATATAGGTCATGGGGTTGCATTCAGAAATCATAGTCATAGTATGCAACAGAATATAATGACAAAAATGTTGAACCGCTTGAATTGTAGCTAACACTAAATTATTGACATGGGCATAGCGCATTTTAGTTTCGATAAGGTTATGAGAGAGGTAGTAGATAACATTCTCATTACCGTCATCATCGTCTTGCAACAAAACCATGGCAATCGTGTTGAAAGCAGAAGCTAAATAGAGGGAACAATCTTGATGATATTTTGGAGGACGCAACAAAAGAGCGTTGACAAGCAACGTCTTCAAAGCATCGAAGGAATTATAGGCGATCTCATCCCAAAGGAAAGGGAGGCCTTGGTTTAGTAATCGCGTGAATCCTTTAGCCACTTCGGCATAGTTAGGTATA
Organism: Pinus albicaulis; assembly: GCA_034641835.2. Lineage (NCBI taxonomy): Eukaryota > Viridiplantae > Streptophyta > Pinopsida > Pinales > Pinaceae > Pinus > Pinus albicaulis. The sequence continues at coordinate 175,192 of JAXQQM020083437.1, forward strand.
AAACAGCGTAAGAAATTAGCCTTCCCCTGTAGAATCTGCAGCTGATGTAATGAAGATGGAGAGGGTAGATTAATGACAGCCTTGAATTTGAGCAGATCAAGGCGAATCCCATATTTGGACACAATAAACCCCAAGAGTCTATCAGAATCGATGCAGAAGATGCATTTGTGCGGATTTAGCTGGATGTGATAGCGTCGAGTTCAACAACAAAGAAATATCAGACGAAGATGGTCATGATGTTCCTTACATTTGGCTGAATGTGTCAGAAGTTCATCCAGATAAGGCTGAACAATGTGCTTGATATCTTGAAAGGCGTATGACATCGCCCGCTGAAATGTGGCCCCAACATTCTTCAAGCCGAAAGGGAGCTTCTTATACGCGAAAGCACCCCAGGGATAAATGAAATCAGTCTTATGCTGATCATTCGAGAGGATGTTAATCTAGTTATAGCCAGAAAAGCTACCCATGAGGGAAAAAACCTCACTCCTAGCACAGTCATCAATTATCTGATCGATAAAGGGAGTAGGATAATTATCCTTAGGATAGGCCCAATTGATGTCATGATAATCAACACAGACCCGAATGGTACCCTGTTTCTTATCTATAGGGACAATGTTAGAGACCCATTATATCAAGGGAATTGGGTAGATGAAACCAACATTGAGAATATTTTCAACCTCACTTTTAATGGTGGCAGCTTTTCGAGGGTGCACAAGATGAAGAGGCTGGCGAACAGGCTTCGAACCAGGGTAGGTAGGAATCTCATGCACCACTATACCGGGATCGATGCCAGGAATTTCTTCATAGGAACATGTAAATACATCACGGAACTCACAGAAAAGGATAGTATAAACCTGGACTTCATCAAAAGAACATGTGACCCTGATATGGATGTTCTCGACGATTCCTAGTTTCACAGAAATATCGATATGCATCGTTTGCGTAATGATACTCAAGTTACCCTCCGAAAAAACTTCATGTGTCAGAATAGGCATTTGAAGCGGAGGAGAAGGAAACTGAGATGTAAACCTCTCAACACACGTAGACATGGCCCTGAGACCAGGCATGAACGAGGATCGATGATGATTATCATCACACAAAAGATCCTTGAGAGACATAGCTTCCACAATGGCGTCATCGGAGGGAAATATTTCTTTCGGGGATCAGGCGAATCTAAATCACCAAGCCAAGGGGATTGAGAATAAGTTTCAAGAGACATGATCAAAGGAGCATGATCAGAAGATGGTGGTTCCGAAGCCGCGATGAGTTCACAATAGTCAATCTCGATCGGACTCAACGTCATCGAATCTCTGAAAGAAACAATATGTTCAGGTGAAAGGATGATCCATGGGTCGTCAGACCAAGAGATCATATTTATCTGAAAATTTTTGGGTGGAGGAAAGGGAAAAATACCCATGAGGGTAGGATCTTTGAAGAGACCCGGCCCAATTCTCTCATAGGGAGTAGGAATCTGATCCACATAAGGAACGTTGTTCTCGAAAGAAGAGTTGAAAAATGACAATTGATCAACAGTAACAATCTTTCCTTCGTGTGGGAATTTCAGGATACGAAAGAGAGTGGAAAGAATGCACAGCATGACTTGAGTCCAACTGCGACTGAGGAGAAGATGGTAATTGATATTGGCGTCAAATACTTCTACCTCAACATTGACTGTCTTCCCTTTCAAGGTAATCGGTAAACTAGCGAGAACACCTAAAGGTTTTGATTCCCTTCGATCAAATGCTTCAAGGGAATTTGGCAATGAATTCAAGGCTAGAGAACCAATGGCTTTCCAACAAGAAGATGACATTATGCACGTAGATGCACCCTTTTCCACAATCGCTCGATGGATATTGAGACCATTAATATCAACTTGTATTATGAGCGCAATTTGGTGCGGGATTCATGGAATGAAATTCTCTAAATTGAAAGCGATAAGGCTAGTATCAGCAGTGTTGGCCACCTATAATATTTTGTTATACCGAAAGGTGGCTAAAAGCTTTGGGAGCCTCCAAGGAACAAATTTTATCACTAAAATTTGTTGGCTCTTGAAGTCTCTATAAGGCCTCCAGCCTTTTCCCTCTGTCCATATCCCATACTGTTGTTTATGTCCAAAAAACCTCAGAAATCCTGCTGATTTCCAAGTCAGACGCTGCTGCAAAGAACCCTTTTTCCCTTCTTTTTCCTCAAATACCAACCTCCTCTTCTATCTCTCCATTACCCCTTGGAAACCCCTCAACTTCATGATTTTTCCTTTTCCTTCATTTAAATCCAATTCCTAAAGGTCTAAGACCCCTTTTTGACCTTATCGGAAACCTTCATTTTCCTTCGAAAACCATTAAAAACCATAGAAAACATATTTTCTCTATGCGTTGGACTTAAGCCCCTCAGGCCAAGCCCTCTACCCCTTTTTCCTCCATGCGCCTAAGCACCTGAACCAAATTCTATTACCTTCGGGCGCTTATTCATTTTTCTCCGCCCAAAGCACCAAAACCTTTGTAATTTATGAAAATCGGGTTTAAATAAATTTCCAAAGTCTCCACCCATATAAATCGATGGAATAACCTTGACCGTCGATCCACTTCACAGATCAGACGACGGGGCGCACGACTTATTATGTGGACCCCCAACCGCACACCACTTCTCAAAATCTACTTGGTTTTTCCGCACCGCCTTCGTGCGAAGGGTGGTTTTAACCCGACAGCCAGCGATTCCATACGTTGGCTGCCACGCGTCCCCTGTACCATCCAAAAACCACCGCCTAAAGCCATTTCCCCGTGCGCTATCCATCGGAAAAAGGCCGCCCAGCGGAATCGATGATAGCCATCCGATCTGGCCCCACGCATCCGATGGCTCTCATCCGTTTTAATCACCCGCCCTTTAACGAAGTTGTGCGCGATTTATCTGGGCCCCGACGCAATCGAGAACCCATCTCCATCGTCAATCTCTGCAGATCGACGGTTCACATCCAATTTCCTGATCCCATGGCCCAGTAAACATATCTCCGCCGCTGACTTTTCCAATCGCCCCCGACCATTGAATTGCAACACGATCGACGGCTCCGATCGCCCCTCTCCCCCGCACACCTTCCGATGCAGATTTGCCCATATAAACGCAGGATTTCATAATTTTGTTTGTATTTTGCAGGTTTTAAGGTTCTTTTCGCCACGACTAAAGAAGATCCGAGGGATGAGGGTGACGACCCTCGTGCTTTCGATTTGTCAAAAGAAATCAACCGCAGGATGTTAAGATCACTTATCCATCAGGGTTTCATGAGCCATTGATGCAGCATGCCCCTGTTGAACCTAGAAAACATTGAACAAACCCAAAAGAAGAGTATCAGAAAGCCAGAAATGAGCTAGAACAGGAATTTAATGAACAGATTAGTGGGGATTACGGCTAAGACAGTTATCAAAAGCTTAATCCCTGACTCAAAACACAGTTCAACTGAAAACCTAAAAAGTGTTTATCAGACAGATTGCCTCCACCACCATATCTGAGGTAAATTGATTCCTCAACTACCACAGTACCACCTATTGCCTCAAAACTCTCAATCAGAGGCTAAATTTATGAAGCAGGATTAGATATTTTGCCTCGAAGCAGCCAAAGAAGTTACTTCCGCCATGGAATTTATTGACAGATGTCCGCAAAGTAACCCTAATTGTACACAGAGCCTCAAAGGTCAACAAAGCTCCCGCCGAGCTAAAATCATGAGTGTAAATCAGTTAATGCAGCAAAACACCTGTATAGTTTCTCTATTAAGCCTCTCAAAAGCCTGAAAGACATTAATGCCTTTATTAATTGATTTTGAGATCCTTATCAGATCTCACCTCCTCATTCTTCTATAAATACTTCAATGGAAGATGAGTGAAGTGTTGGTTGCAGAATTTTGAAATACACTTGAGCTGGAGACTTCTATTTGTACATAGTGTTCGCTGGCCCTTGAAGCTCTGTTTGTGCTAGAGTAGTTAGGTTGAATAGTGAATATGATGGCTGAACTGAAACATTGGACCTAAAGATTGTAACTGGTTTGACATCAATATAGAGGTTGTTTCTGGGGATCCTGGTCTATATCACTGGTGAAGTGCTTCTTTCTTTGTTAAATCGTTTTCCTTCTATGTATGCCATATTGTTCATATTCTGCTGTAAAGAACAGTTTAAACAGGGTTAGGATCTACTGTATATCAGTAACCTTCTCTGGCTGAGAAATATTTATATTAATGTTTTCTTCATATTTTTCTATTTAAAAATGATTCAATACTGTTTAAATTGTTAGGAATGTTGGCGTTCCCTCATCCTTATGTTTGCTTAAACATTGTTCTTGAATGTGATTTCCATTATTTGCTATTAAAGTTAGACTAGAGAAGTTATGGTTTTCCCTGATTCCTATTTTCTATTCTCCAAAGGCGGATTCTGAAAGTTTCCCTTGGTGTTGACGGAAAGTAGACTAGGTTTAAAAGTACTTTATCTGATCTTAGTTACACTTTGTTTTTCTTATATGTTTTCATACTTTCTGAAGGTAATTATGTGGATTACTGGATTTTTTTTCAATTAATCTACTTTAATACAAACTTTCCCAAGAAGTTTATGGTTAGCCCTGTCCTTGGTTGGTTTCAAATAGTTACTTAAGAGGCATTTCTTGTTCGGACTGACTATAAATCCTCTGAGAAATTATTATCAGTTTCCACCCCTCCAACACTTTAATATTTTCATTCCATGATTTTAATCTCAATAATATTGTGGTATAGATGACTTGCCCCTCGGATCACGCTTGATTTTGTTTCTCAATTAAAGCCCAGATATGACTCCATAGCCCAATGGACTAAAAACCAGCGTTATATCTATCATTTTAGCTTAGTTGTTCTATCCACTTGCAACTTCTCACTTTTGAAACTTTTTCACTTAGAACTTTCCCCTCAAGTAACATTTCATGCTCAACCATCCAAAACAAAACAAAACCCTTGGCCTTAATAACTAGCCTAACATTTTTACCCAAAACTTTCAAAGACAAATCCATATTTGCACTTATTGGAGAGATCCCTCTCCGGATTCAGGAGGGATAGATCCTAGAATCCCAAAGTTGGTTGAAACAATGTTGTTTCTGTAATTGGACTCTACCAATCTTGCCAAAAAATTATAGATTCCCAACAAGCAGGATCAACCCCGTCAATCGTAGATAGCAAAGTCTTTCATTGAGATGGACAACTCTGAAGTACTTCTAAAGCAGAAATTGCAAATGGCGCTCGAGCCAAATCCTTAACAATATTGTAATGTTGAGAAGCAAGGGTGTTTGGATTGTAAGAATATTTGTGGAGTACACCTTTGGAAGGTGGTTGTACAACGGGCTTTGTACTGGGCCTTTCACTCTGAAGAGGGCCAAAAGAAGGCGAATGAGGAGGACCATCAGCAATCTCTTTCCTCATTGCCTGACATGATTTGGTATAGTATTTCAACTGAGTAGCAATAGAAATGAATTCAGAACCATTCATCATGAACACCTAATAGCCAAATGGGGCAGAGGACTGAGGTTGCTCTACCATCAGGGTCTGCTGAGATGGAAAAGTTTCTTTAAGAACAGTCGTAATTCCCTGGGTGCCTTTGAGAAATCTACTTACTTCGGCCTGTCGAGGATAGTCCTTGGTGTAGTGCTTCTCCTCACAAATCAAACAAGGGTACTTCGTCTTACGTTGTGAACCATCATCAGCACGAGATTTAGACGAATCCAGTTTCGGGGTATCAACTTTTGCCTTACCTTTACCCTTATTTTTCCCCTTGGAAGTTTTATTCACCGGAATGGCCTGAACAGCATTGACTTCCATGGTTTTACCAGAATTCGGGGTGGGCTGAGAAGCAGCATCATTGGAAGGATTAGACTTTTTCTTCCCGGGATTCGAAGGAGAAGACTTTCGAGAAGTCTGAGACACAGAACCAATAATACCATCAACGGATGGGGTCGCTGGTGCTTTAGAAGTTCCAGGTCGAGGGACATCAGGAAAAATATCATACAATGTGCCAGACTGAGAGTACACAAGATCAAGGTATTGGGCATGAGTAATGACCTGTTATTCGGTTAAACATGCCCCCATATCTATGTCTTTAGCGATTTGATTGACAAAGGAGGTAGTGAACCAATCAGTTAGAATCTGATGAGGAATATCAAACTTAATCAAGAGATGATGATGCCTCCATTCATGAATATGATCCGAGATGTGAGTAGCTCGGTCCTCTTTCAAGGATGTGAGGAGGTGTGTATCGGTCTCATAGTGAACCAGTAACTAAAAATGGGTGAGAAACTCCATGGCTAAAGAGTTGAAATCTTGAAAAATTCCACGAGGTAATTCAATGTACCACTTTGCAGCGGCACCAGTAAGAGTCTGTTGGAAAAGATGAATTCAGATGGAATCATCAACCCAAGAGTTAGAGGAACACCACAAGTGGTAATTCATAACATTTGCTTGGGGGTCTTCTCTGGACTTGCCCTCAAACTTAGGAAAATCACCAGGAATCTTAGTCATAACTGGAGGCCAATACAGGTTATGAAGAATCAGATCATTCATTAACTTTGACACATTAGGAAATTCCAATGTAGCGAGAAATGGTAATTGAGGATTAAAAGGCATTGGAGGCCTTTGATAAGAACCTGTGTTAACATTCCACCCAGTCTGAGAGAAATTCTTCTCCCATATGTTTTGTCACAGACGATTTTGACCATAGGGGTTATACGCCTGATAATTCGTCTCATACTGGGGTTGAGGACCAGGATATTTATTTTGAGCATACCACTAATATGCTTGTTGGGCAACGTATGGATTATATTGTGGAATGTAGGAATTTACTTGAGGTTGATTATACACCAACTGAGATTTATTTTGACGGTAATAATTGAAACCTTGGGGTGCGCTATATATATCAGCTGATATTGACCTTGAGGAGGGTAATAAGTGCCTTGAGGCTGAGTAGGCAGACCCTGTTGAGTAAGAGGGCCATGCTGAGTAGGTGGACCTTGTTGAGCAGGCAGACCTTGCTGAGCAGGAGGACCTTGCTGAGCAAGATGAATAGGTTGAACCGGCTGCTGAGCAGGTTGAACTGGTTGCTTGAGTTGGGCAGGCTACCCCTGCGAAGCAGGTTGGCCAGGATACTGAGGGCCACTAGGCTACCCTTGTGGAAGATGTAGGCCCAATGGTTGTGATGGACTAGGTTGTCCCTAATGACTAGGTTGACCTGGAGCAGGACTATAGGGTTGTCCTTGTTGTACAAAGTTTTGGCCATACTGAATGTAAGGTTGTTGCTGTTGTGCAAGAGGTTGTCCCTAAGGTGGATAGATTTTCCCCCCGGGAACTTAAGATACTCCTGGTTGATATTGATACTGAGGTTGACTAGAAGGACCATAGGGTTGTTGGACTGAAGATTGACCCTGTAAGGGTTGCCCTTGCAGACCATAAGGTTTTCCCTGTTGGATCAAAGGTTGTCCCAAAAGGGGTTGTCCTTGTAGATCAGAGGGTTGTCCTTTTATCACTGGCCCTTGATGAGGGATGGTCCGTTAAGGATCAATTAGAGGCAGATAAGTGGCCTGATTTGGATCAATAGGAGGCAAATAAATGGGGTTATCGTAGACATCATAGTGATGTGGAGGATTGACAAGAGCTTGGGGCTACTGAGAACCCTGAGATTTCTGTTGTTGATCGTCCAGAGAGGGAGCATACCTTTGGTGAATATACAACATGTGTTCATCAAAATTATAAGTGGAAACCATGGGTGCAGAAGCAAACTGGGTTTCCACTGCGCGAGTTTGTGATCCACTCACGGAAGGCCTAACCGGGAACGTAGGATTAATGGAGATGGACCTATGAACAATAGAATATCTGGACGACTGATGCGTAACAACTGGTGTAGACGAAGCCACATAAATGGTCGGTTGGACTAGGACAGATGTAACAATGATCGACGAACTAGGTGTCGAAGACGAGAGTCCTAATGAACGAAGGACCGAACTCCTTGGAGGAGTCAAAGTACTGGAGGATGCTATGGACGCAACACCAGAAATAATCTAACTCAAATTTCAATAACCGGGTGGAAGTGACACCGATGGAGGAGAAGATTGACTAGAGACATGCGAGAGATCTTTAGGGAAAAGTTGATATTCTCCTGTAGACACAGGAATTCCTTCACTACCATCAAGACTCAAAGAATCCATGTACAATGAAGCCGTAAGATCTTCAAAAAGTCTACGAGGTCTAGGAGGTAAAGAAGCGGCTAAAAATGGTGATCCTAAAGTAAGAGGAGGGAATTATCCCTCATCCCCAAAACTAGACCAAGCACCCGGAGGAGGCCAATTGAACTCAACTGAATCTTCAGGGGGAGATTAGGTAGCAAGAGACAATATAGTCAGGAGGATAGGATGCGAAAACTCAGCAGACCTAATGGAATAATGGGTTTCAAAAGAAACGTCAGGAAAATAACTACCACTAGGTGGTAGTGAAGAAGATGACGAAACTGGTAGTTTCGCCACTATGACAATATTTCAACACAGGAAGGAAAACGAGGTAGTCGATCGAGGGCTTCAAGATCAAAGTCTAAGGAAAAACAAAAATAAGCCAAGAAACAAACTTGTAATGGGCATGTGATCGTTGGTAATTAATTTTACGACATTGAAACCAGACTTTGTTGTTTCATGCTTTAAGAGTCGAGAAACAGACAAAAGATGACTCTAGTCACTTTCAATCCTCTCTATGGACTGAGACGATCCCTCTAGCCCTAGAGTGGGTCTAGTAACAAAGGGACAAGCTAAAGTGTAGGTTCCTTAATTAATTAATGAAAAGGACAGGGTAGATGGACCTACCTGGAGTCCAACGCTGTCGTGGCTGATGGTGGTGATGGCCTCTTGATCTCTGCTTCGACGGGTCACAATCATTCTACTATAATGCTCGGATACCTACATGAAGATCAAAAAACAAGAGCAGCATATGAAACAATGATCTCATTCATAATAAACTAACCATTCAAGGAGGGTTAAGCATATTGCATCAAATAAAACACATTTACGCAAGATGGGAGCTAGACAATAGTCTTGTATATGTATTAATAGAATAAAGAGTTAAAACCGGAGCCTTGACTTCATAGCCTCCTTCAGCGGGGTTCATTTGAAGCGCATATTGATGAATCGTTAGGGAATTCAGACGGGATGAAGACACAAGTCGAAGCTCTCTCAATGAGGGTCTCTTTTGTTCTATCTTTCCTAACAAAATTTACATAAATATATTCAACGTTTCAACTATAATATGTTCAGTTCATCTATCACATCAATGGAAGAAGGCTATATTTATAGAGGGAGAGGAGGAGGTTGGGATCCCTACAATAGTGGAAGGGAGGCCTTATCCCTTGGGAGGTTTCCCCAAAAGGTGGAAACAAGAAGCTAAAGGAGGGAGGCCATGGTTATTTAGTCGAACCACTCTATATGACTCGCCCACGAATTTTCTTATGATGGAAACTTTGCCTCTATTTTTAAAAAAATTCCATAAACAATTTGGTGCAGGTAGCTCACTAGGAGAGAGTGCCAAATTTGGTGCGGGTAGCTCACTGGGAGAGAGTGCCAATGGGCGCGAGGCCTAGTGTTAATTTTTCAATCAGCGTGAGGGCATAATGGTCTACTAGCACCAAGGAAAAAACATGTGTTTTTGATGGTCTGTTCAGGAAATTGTCAACAGAAGGAGTGTTGTCCTCATGGAAAGGAATGCAATGATGGCATTTTCAAGGGATGAAAATTTGTTTTAGTCACATAAATGAGCCTCCAATGTGCGGGATGAAAATTGCAGGGACAGTGACAAAATGATATGTAACAGGAGGATGAGGCATGGAAAGCCTTCTCCATAGCAGAAAAATAAATTGGTTAAGTGGATTTGGAGGAAAAATACCTTTTGTGCCCATTGTGACCTAAGTGGCCATCAAAGAGCCACATGTTGGAGACTCCATCCATAGCAGCACCTTAAATATAAAGCGCATGTGCATGAACTAGTCAAAAGCACTGATCGACAAGTGAATTACACACAGGGGAATGTCCCATTCACTTTGCTAAAGAGGGGTTTTTCTAGATTGTTTTTCTAGATATGTTAGCTTGTCATGGCTTTATTTGTAAATCATATGTTGCATTTTTAACTGTAAAAGTGATGACATTTTTTTCTATCACTTGTTTAATCAACAATGATATTTTGGCCTTGTTTTATAAATCGTGTGATGCATTTCTTTCATGTAAAAGTGATGATGTGTTTTCCATCACTTCGAAATGTGACAATGATGTCTTGTCTTGTAATGATATTTGGGGCATGATTACCATTTGATGTAAAGTTGACCATCGAGTACATGCGTTACACAGCATTTTGTCACTATCCCTGCAATCCCCATCTTGCCCATTGGAGGGTCATTTCTGTGATCAATAAGCAGTGTCATTCCTTGCAAAGACCATCATTGCATCCCTTTACATGAGAGAAATATTCCTTCTACTGACAATTCCCTGAGCAGAGCTTCAAAAACCCATGTTTTTTCCTTGGCACGAGTAGTCATTTCTACCCTCGTGCCGATGAGGAATATTAACACTGGGCCCCGCACCAGTTGGCATTCTGTCTCAGTTAACCAAATACGCCGAGATGTTTATGGAATTTTTTTTAAAAATAGAGGCAGAGATTCCATGCCAACAACTTCATGGATGAAGCCACGAGAGTGTCAAACAACCCTATTGTTTCTGTACCCTGCCTTCCAGTTGGTTACTAGAAGCTTTATTCGAGTCCTTCCCTAGTTGATTCAACGAAAGATCGAGAGCCATCCTTGGTCGACCCCTCTCCCTCAGAAATTCAAATTCAGAAACCCATTCTCGACCAACCATTGGTCGTGGAATCAGTCAATATAATCTCGCCTATGGTTCATTAGGTCTTTTCCGTCGAGAGTAACTCGCATACCCCTCACGTTCTTCTTGGTTCTTCAGATTCCTCAAACTTGGAGAAATATCCTCCTATCCCTGTGACTCAGGAGGTTGCTCTTCTTGCTCCTAAGTCTGTGGTCTAGGAGGATGTTCCTCTTGCTCTGGTAACACTAGGGGATGACCATCTCAGTTCAATGGTACCCCCTCCAAGTAGTTTCGTCACTTCCTTTGATTGGAATCGATTTGCGGGATACCATCTTCCTATTATGTTCCTTTTGAGATCACGGTACAGGTCTTCGATATTGTCGTACCTAGCACAATTATAGATGAATGTGCATCTATTAGTGTTCTATATTCAACTACTTGGCAAGCTTTTGGTTCTCCACCACTTATTCCTGTTTTGCAAAATCTGTTGGCATTTAACAGAAGAACCAGTCAACCGTTAGGGATCCTTCCAAAGTTGCCTATTACTTTGGGAGGGAAAACCATCTATATAGATGTGATGGTTGTTCCAGGCCCCTTGGATTTCAATTTACTCTTGGGGTATGATTATTCTTATGTCATGGGTGTGCTTGTCTCTTCCCTCTTTCATGTGATATGTTTTCCACACAAAGGTCGGATCATCACCATTGATCAACTTTCATTCTTTGGTCCTAATGTGGTCGCTAGCCCACCATCGTCCCTTCCCAGTCTTTATCCACTGGTTGTACCTCCCCCATCATAGGTTAATTATGTGGCTACCTATCCCATGCCCACATTCAGTGATATTGTCGTTGTGCATCGTGTGCTAGGGGAAATGGTCCTTACTTCCAAGATGTTTTCATCCCATCATATGACAACCTCTTGGAAGCAATGACTTCTTATTCAACATGATGAGTTTTTGTGTGGAGCACAGTTCGTTTTCTTGTGTCAAGCTCCTTAAAAAATGAAACAAGGTATTTCAGAGCAGAGTTCCTTCTCTTGTGCCAAGCTTGTTAAAAAATGAAACAATGTGTCGAAGGATAGTTCGTCTTCTGTGTCAACCTCGTTAACAAATGAATTAGCTCATGAGGATAGTTATTTTAATGTCTCAACCTCGTTAAAAAATGAACCATGTTCCCGTTCAATTTGAGCTTTTGATACGATCTCGTAAAATCCCAGTCGAGTCTTTCTCTTTATCTTGTAATTTGAACCTTCACTCCATCTGCCTTTCATATGGAATGAAGCTTGGGGGGCATGTACCTCGAATTGGGTCACCATGCACATTTTATCTTTGTTTCAAGCTTGTGTAAAAATGAAACCAACCTCAAGCAGAGTTTCTTGATTTCAAGCTTGTGTAAAAATGAAACCAATCCCATTTTACCTCTCGTGATTGCCATTTTATCAACATGTTTTGCTAGATGAGCCTTGGTTTTCTCATTCCATCGTCACCATCTACTTGTTCGATCATACACCTTCACTTGGTTGTTTCACCCATTCCTAAGGAACCGCTGCGATGAGTGGTATTGTTAGCCATCCTCTTGACCTTTACTTATCCTAAGCAGTTCCACCATCACCGGAACCAGTTTCTACCCTTAATACCACTCGTTCCTTCAGGAGAAGTCAACTTTCAGCTCTTTTATAACTCTCAAAAATTGAAAATATTGTCGAGACTCTTGTCATTTTGAACTCATTAAATGGCTACGAAATGATATCTACCTAGTATATGTTTACCCCTTTTTCGGGTTGGAATGGATTATTTACGAAAAAGGAATACCTTAGCCTATCGTGACTAAAAGGTTCTTTCAAATATTTTTTTCTACCTTTTCAGAACTGAGAGCCTATTTACGAAAAGGGCCATGCTCGAGTTTTCTTTTCTGCCTTATTTTCAAACTCTCTAAACATGAAAATATGTCGAGTTCTCCATTTGTCAGACTCGTTAAATCCTGATGACGTCGAACTTTGTCACTATGACGTTACTCGAGTTCCTTCTTCCTAGGGCTTGTAAAATGTACTAGGTTGGATTTTTCTGAAGGAAAAACTTACATTGCAAGCATATGCTATCCCCTTCAATCTTTTCTTAAAAAAATAATTGGGGTACTCGCTAGAAATGGTGGGGGAAAATTGAACCAAATTTTTAGTTATGTTGGCAGTATGTCGCTCTTGAACATGGCACTTGTCTGCATTCGTGTCGGGTTGGGGACATCTCATTTCATCATTTTTGCCTCCATGGGTTTGGGTAATATATTTTTACCTCTCATATTCTCTTTTCCACATCATCATGACCTTAGATCCCTTGATGTAAAATACTGCGAAGTCCAGTGTCGTGTCGCTGATATGTTCAAGAGAAGTTTGCCTCTGCATTTTTCAACCTCCCTCTGATTCTCTGTTGGTCCTGATTCACAATCATCATGTTCCTACGTCTTGTGCCAATGATGTGGGAAACATCATGTACCTCCTTCGACCATGTCACTTCCTGTCGACTTCAACTCATTATCCATGTAATATTCCCTTTTTAGCACACAGCTAAATGGAATATTAAATTTTGTTTTTATCATCTAACAGCTAAATAAATGGGTACGGAAGCCCATGCATATTAAAACATGAATAAGATCCCTCATAATGTGAAAGGGGATAGTCATAAGAGTTGGATTTCACACCCTTATGTGTGAAATAGGACATTTGCATGGAGACAAGGTCAAGTTTGACCAAGTCAACAGCGCTGGGATAGGAGGTGGAGAACACTTTGAGAGACAGCGCAGTATGAATGGGAGGAGGGTTATTTGGTTAAGGAAACCATAATGAGTGGGAACCATGGAGAGAGGGATTTCACTTGTTTAAAAGGAGGGCAAGGCAGCCATTTTTATTCATGATTTAGATTATTGATTTCATTGTCTGTTTAGACTTTGTGCATTCTCTTGTTGTTTAGCAGAGTTGCAGTGCTGCTTAGCACAAGGATTTCCTATTTAGGAATCCTTCTCCTTTATTGAGAGGCCTCTTGAAGGATTGTATTGATTTTCCTCACATCCAGGCTTGAGGCCAAGCATCCTCCTTCAGCTATAGTGTTATTTCTGCAGCAATATAACGTTGTGTTGCAGGGTGTTGTAGTGAGGGTCCACAACACCACTTCTAGCACTTTTTTTTCAAAGGAGGAGGCTCTCTTTCCTTTGAGAGATCAGTTGGGAAGCCCTTGGAGAATATTATAGATCTTAGCACTTGACCAACACTTTTTATTGCACCTATAGCACAGTATCCCTCAATGAATGCGTTATTTTCAGGAGGTATTTGCAGCGATGGATTGCAGTGATTGTCGGAGGGTGAGATATTCAGTGTTAGGATCAGCCTTTCACTTGGAAGATCCATTGGAGGAGGTATTTTTATATGATATAGCATCTCCAGTCATCTTCATCCAAATCCAGTTCTTGAGTTGCAGCTGCTACCCTGCAACTCCAACATTTCTGCAGTTTTGCATATTCCAGCCAATCCTTCAAGGATTGTCTTGGAATAGTGTTTGGGAGCTTAGATCTTCACTCCCAATCTTGTATGAGACATATATATGTAGATGTATGTTATTTCACATTCCCATGTATCACTGTACCATCTATGACTGCGCAGTACATGTTCATGAGCACTCTGCAATAGAGCAGCATTCCACTTTTTGGCATATGTATTCATGAGAGGCCTGTTTGCCCTGATCATTTGAATTGTATTGTATATTTTTGCTGCTGATTTACATAATAAAATGGCTCCATGATTTCCATACATTTTGGTATGATGTTATTCACTGCTATTTCTAGCTTGTGTTCATATATTGTTGGATCTCCAACTTTAGAATACCTTAATATATTCTCATTGTTGTATATTTTCCCTCTTTTGGGATATTACAGTGGTATCAGAGCATAATCTTGGCTTAGCCTGTGGAACTCAGCCATGATGCTATCAAGAAAAGAGAAGATGAAGGCTCCATTATTTGGAGGAAAGGGGGAGGATAGGCTTTCAAATCTTCTTCCTAAATATGTACAGAACATTCATGAATATTTCAAGAAAATAAGAAGGGAGATGTATACAGAATCTCCAAGAGGGTTTGAGACTGAGTCAAACTCTAGATTTTCTTATGAGAAGGGTGAGCATGTAGCCACACCCTATGATGCATAGCGCAGTCACATGCCTAGTTTTTCCATGAGAGAGGGGGAGGAATAAGGAATGCCTAAGAGGGGAACTCTTAGTGATTTCTTGCATGAATATGAATCTCACACTCAGAATTTTAGAGATCATATCACTTTCCCAGAGTTTTGCAAGATCAAGGTGAGGAGGAGCAAGCAGCATAATGCAGATATATTTCTTCTATCTACCTTTTATGGTTCACCTACATGTTCAACCAGGGCTTGGGTGGAAGAGCTAGACACCTTTTTGCAGCAGCATCAAATTTCTGAAGATGAAGCCATCAAAGTAGCAGCGTTGCATTTTGGAGGTAGGGCCTACGCATGGTGGATATTTGAATATTTTTCTTTGAAGAATGAAAATAATTCTTCCTATGCAAGGTTCATTAAAACATTGGTGGAAGGATTTGATAAGAAAATTTCTGAAACACATGTGGTGAAGAAAAACAAATCTAAACAAACAAAGATCTTGCATGTGATGGACGAAACCATAAAATGGAGGCAAGACCTTTATCTTGTATTTTGGCACAAGAAGGCATAGAGATTAATTTTTCAAAAGAGGATCCAATCATTAGGAGGTTTCCCATTCATGTTGAGGAGGTTGAGGGCAACAGCGCTGCCATATCTAGAGTTGATCTAGCACCTCATGTAGAGGAAGGATTAGCTCGTGCTCCAACTAGAGGGACTCTTGTATCATTGCAAGAAATTCCCCAGGATCTCACATGTGGATATCAAGGCACAACTCATAATTCACATGTGCCATTGATGATAGGGTGTAGAACTATGGAGATAAAAGGAGGAGATGGGGAGGATGACCAGCATCATGTGATGAGGAGCACACACCCCTGTCTATTTCATGAGGTTGATGCATCTAAGAGGGAGACTGGATTGCACAGTGAGAGTAGGGATAAGTCTGTCCATTCTTATATGCAGTCTACTCTTGATGATGATGTCTCATTGCATGGAGACATTTCACCAAGGAGACCACCCGATCAGCAGATGATAAGAGATTCTTCACATTTTGAGGCACCATTCATTGATTTCAGAGGAGTGGAGACCTTGGGAGGTCATTGTACAGCGCTGAGAGTCTTGGGTAGACTCAAGGAGGAGAGATGAATTCTCTCAACATCATCTTTACCCACTCTCATTTTAGATTCTGCGTTGTGGCAGAAGCAGTAGGGGAAGGATAGCAGCCTTCCAACTTGCATCTTTGGCATGGGAGATGTCAAAGAGGAGGATGACCATATGACAGACGTTCTTCATGAGATATCATCAGCGTTGTCACTATGTAGGATAGATCCATATTGGAACTCCCAATTGTTGCTGGAGTATTCCAAGGATCTTTTCACTTGCATGATATTGGATGACCAGTTGCTTGAGGAGGGATATTCAATTAGAGATGGGGTCATCTACTACCATGGTAGGATCTTCTTACCTGGAGCTTCCAAGCTCAAGTAGAATTTGCTACAAGCAACCCATGGAGATTTCCTTTTCAGCCACACTTATTCTATGAGGACATACCACACCATCATGGAGGGGTATTTTTGGGAAGGCTTTGAGGAGATGCATGGATCATTTAGAGATGGAGGAGATACATAACTCTTTGGAAGAGTTAGCATAGCCACCTATTTCCTCTTTGAGGATGAGAGGAGACTCATCTATGAGCCACTCCATTTGTATGAGCAAAGTATATGGTGAGGGTATTGTTTGTTTGCATAATGATTTGTATAATGTATATATGCATCCCTTAACCATATATGTGCAAGATATTTCTCAAGGAAGGAACATTATTCCTTCTAGAACTCATGGTCTACTTGAGACCATGAGCATTATTTATGACCACCCCCTAGGAGGACTTGGCAAGGAGATGTATTATGGATAACATGATCACTTTGTACCATACATCATTCACTTTCTCCAAACATATGAGGAGAGTGGGACAGCAAGCAAGTGGTTGAGAGACCACACTTTTTGTCACTCTCTTTTGAATTTGAGGGTCAAACTGTGTTGGTTACATTTGAGGGACCATTTTCCTTCTCCCTTGCTACATATGACAACAAGTATGGTTCTCGTTATGGTTCCTTATGTTGTTGTTGTTCTTGTTTTTATTAGGAGCATGATTGGGGGAATGGCACATTGGTTGGATGTGTCCCTTGGGGGAGAGATTTCCCACATTGTTTGCATTACATGTTCTAATGGGAGCATGAGAGGTAGTATGGCCACCATAGCCAAACATTTGTTCTTTTATGAGGTGAGCCATGGGATTGATTGGATGCCATATGATGGAGACTTCCAACTCATCACATATGAGGTGATCTAGGCCAGCATGCATTATAACGTTGAAGGAGAGATCCTTGGAGGTCTAGTATTCATCTTTCCACTTGAGGGAAATATTATTGCAGCCCAAGATCAACATATACTCTGCAGTTATCCTAATTGGAGAGGAGGATAGCGTGGGGTAGGCTATTTTTTCTACCAAGATCAGATTTTCAGCCCACCTACATTGCAGGAGCCAAAGGTGGAAGAGGATTTTCAGGAGTTGCCATGTTGGGAGGTAACTCATTTTGTATGGATGATTTCTTGGGGATGGGAGCTTCATATGGGGATGGTAGATCCAAATTCATATCAGACCTCATGCCTCAAGAAGGCCCCTCAGTTTTATCTTTGCAGTTGCTTGAGGAAAAGCAACATTTGGGAGGGGAGGACTGTAATATTCCCTTTTTAGCACACAGCTAAATGGAATATTAAATTTTGTTTTTATCATCTAACAGCTAAATAAATGGGTAAGGAAGCCCATGCATATTAAAAACATGAATAAAATCCCTCATAATGTGAAAGGGGATAGTCATAAGAGCTGTATTTCACACCCTTATGTGTGAAAGAGGACATCTGCATGGAGACAAGGTCAAGTTTGACCAAGTCAACAGCACTGGGATAGGAGGTGGAGAACACTTTGAGAGACAGTGCAGTATGAATGGGAGGAGGGTTATTTGGTGAAGGAAACCCTAATGAGTGGTACCCATGGAGAGAGGGCTTTCAATTTTTTAAAAGGAGGGCAAGGCAGCAATTTTTATTCATGATTTAGATTATTGATCTCATTGTCTGTTTAGACTTTGTGCATTCTCTTGTTGTTTAGCAGAGTTGCAGTGCTGCTTAGCACAATGATTTCCTGTTTAGGAATCCTTCTCCTTGCTTAAGAGGCCTCTTGAAAGAGTGTACTTATTTGCCTCACATACAGGCTTGAGGCCAAGCATCCTCCTTTAGCTACAGCATTATTTCTACAGCAGTATAACGTTGTGTTGCAGGATGTTGCAGTGAGGGTCCACAACACCACTTCCAGCACTTGTTTTTCAAAGGAGGAGGCTCTCTTTCCTTTGAGAGATCAGTTGGGAAGCCCTTGGAGTATATTCTATATCTCGGCACTTGGCCAACACTTTTTATTGCACCTACATTGCAGTATCCCTCAGTGACTGTGTTATTTTCAGGAGGTATTTGCAATGAGGGATTGCAGTGATTTTCGAAGGGTGAGATATTCAGTGTTAGAATCATCCTTTCACTTGGAAGATCCATTGGAGGAGGTATTTTTATCTGATTCAGCATCTCCAGTCATCTCCATCCAGATCCAGTTCTTGAGTTGCAGCTGCTACCCTGCAACTCTGGCGTTTCTACAGTTTTGCATATTCTAGCCAATCCTTCCAGGATTGCCTTGGAATAGTGTTTGGGAGCTTAAACCTTCACTCCCAATGTTGTATGAGCCATATATATGCAGATGTATGTTATTTCACATTCCCATGTAGAAGTGTACCATCTATGACTGCATAGTACATGTTCATGAGCACTCTGCAATAGAGCAGCATTCCACTTTTTGGCACATGTATTCATGAGAGGCTTGTTTTCCCTAATCATTTGAATTATATTGTATATGTTTGCTACTAATTTACATAATAAAATGGCTCCATGATTTCCATACATTTTGGTATGATTTTATTCACTGCTATTTCCAGTTTGTGTTCATATATTGCTGGATCTCCAACTTTAGAATATCTTAAGATATTCTCATTGTTGTAGATTTTCCCTCTTTTGGGATATTACAATCTAGGAATATGATCTAGAGACTCCCTTCTGGTACCATGGAGCCTACATGCCTCAATGGCAATTTCTTCGCATTCAATGCAAGGTTCACATCATTGGCCTTCAATCGAGTGATTCTGCAGGTGTTCGACATCATCTCACTGCTCACATTCCATGAATTATACCTTTCGTACCTTGAAGGCCATTGTCACTATTGGTGGTTTCTCTCGCATCTGTTAACAACTTCTATCATTGGCTGGTAATCAGACGATTTTCTTGCATGTTCGACTTCAGCTCATATATTTGCATGCTTGAATTTGTACTTGTTCGGGTCGAGATGGAGCGCAAGACCTTAGGTTTTGTCTGATAAAATCCAGGCTGCGGGTTCTTGTGTATTATCATGACTCATTGCATGACTCTTTTGATTGGATGGATGCAACCATACTTGATTCTATTTGTTGATCCTTATTGCTGGATGGCTGCGTCCATACCTCAAATCTCAGTTTTTATGCACTCTATTAAGGATGGTTGCGCCCATACCATGTGTTCATGTATCAGAGATTTCAGTTGTATTTGTAATTGCAGGTTTTCCGACAGCGATGTTTAGTTCGAACACATTCTCATAAAGCATTTCACCCATCCCTCTCCCTCGGACCTCATGCTTTAGGGGGCATCTGTTACAGAGTATTTTTTCACTGTCCCTGCAATCCCCATCTCGCCCATTGGAGGGTAATTTATGTGATCAATAAGCATTTTCATGCCTTGCAAAGACCATCATTGCATCCCTTTACATGAGAGAAATATTCCTTCTGTTGACAATTCCCTGAGCAGAGCTTGAAAAACCCCTGTTTTCTCCTTGGCACGAGTAGTCAGTTATTCCCTAGTGTCAATGAGGAAGATTAACACTGGGCCCTGCGCCAGTTGGCACTCTGTCTCAGTTAGCCACCCATGCTGAGCTGTTTATAGAATGTTTTTTAAAAATAGAGGCGAAGATTCCACTCCAACAACTTCAAGGATGAGTCATTGGGAGTGGTTGGACTGAATAACCACAGACTCCCTCCTTTAGTTTATGGTTTCCACCTCTTATGGGAACCTCCTAAAGGGTATGCCTCCCTCCCACCTTTGTAGGGATCCTAACCTCCTTTTCGTGTATTAAAAGAAGCTATCTCTCCTTGCATAAGCTAGTTGAACATGGATAATTGAGTACACTATAGTTGAATTGTTGAAGAGATAGAACAAGGAAGAACTTCGTTGAGAGAGCTTAAGCCCATGCCTTCGTCCCGTCTGAATCCTCTGACAAGTATCTGAGACGTGCTTCGGCTGAACCCTGTTGGAGGAGACTATGACGTCAAAGCTTTGGTTGTACCTCTTCCTTCTATCAATACATACACATGACTATTGTTTAGTTCCCATTTTGTGTTATGTCATTTGTTTAATGCAATATGCTTAGCCCTATTTGACTAGCTAGTAGCTATGAATGAAGTTATTATGTCACATGTTGTTCTTGTTTGTTGATCTATGTGCAAGTATCCAAGCATGACTGCAGAAGGATTGTGACTTTTCGAGGTAGGAACGAGAGGCCACCACCACTACAGCCACAAATTCAGCATTGGATTCCAGGTAGGTCGATCTACAGTGTCCTCTTTTCATTCAGTAATTAGGAATCAACACTCTAGCATGTCTCTTTGTTTATAGACCCACTCTAGGGCTAGAGGGATCGCCTCTGTCCGCAGAGGGGATTTACCTGCTTAACAACTTGTTATAAACTCGTGGCATGGAAATATTTGGGTCATAGTTGGTCAATTGAGCATGTAATTTTCAAGGAATTGTACTATAGGTTTGTAGAAGGTGTAGGTGTCACTTCATCACTTATGGCTCTAAATGACTCAAGTGAAGGAGAAGGAAGGGTGACTTTTCAAGACACTTGTGGTGTAGACATAGTACACCACAATTGCAGATTCTTGTTAATGCTTTTGGAGGACCAAAAGCTCCTCAGTGGGGAGGATTGATCTAGGTGGCTCCAGAAACACACACAAAACAAAGAGGGTTGAGGGAAGCTCAAAAATCGAAGTGTTTGGATTTCTCTCGAACTAGATTAAGGTTGAATATCTTGTTTTTCAAATTCCAAAGGCATAGACGGCACTCAATTCCAAGCTCGTATGAAGAAGTTAGGAGCAGTCAAATTTTTGGGTTGACTTGGTGATTGGCCAGGCTTAAAGAAGGTGCAATTCGCCAAAATCTAGCCACCGGATCAAGTGGTTTGGAGGAAAATAACATTTTGCACCCATTGTGACCGAAGTGGCCATCAAAGAGCCATCGGATGGAGACTCCATCCATAGCAGCGCCTTAAAGACAAAACACCTGTGCATGAACCAGTCAAAAGAGAAGATTGACAAGTGAATTCCCCTCAAGGGAATGGCCCATTCACTTTGCTAAAGCGGGGTTTTTCTAGATATGTTAGCTTGTCATGGCCATATCTGTAAATCATATGTTGCATTTTTAACTATAAAAGTGATGATGTATTTTTCCGTCACTTGTTTAAGCAACATTGATATTTTGGCCTTGTTTTATAAATCATGTGATGCATTTATTTCATGTAAAAGTGATGATGTGTTTGTCATCACTTCGAAATGCGACAACGATGTCTTGTCTTATAATGATAGCTGGGGCGTGATTTCCATTTGATGTAAACTTGACAACCGAGAACATGTTATAAACTCGTGGCAAGTATGGGAATATTTGGGTCAGAGTTGGTCAATTGAGCATGTAATTTGTAGGGGATTGTACTACAGGTTTGCAGAAGGTGCAGGTGTCAGTTCATCACTTATGGCTCCAAAGGACGCAGGTGAAGGAGAAGGAAGGGTGACTTTTCAAGACACTTGTGGTGCAGACATAGTACACCGCAGTTTCAGATTCTTGTTAATGCTTTTAGAGGACCAAAATCTCCTCAGTAGGGAGGATTGATCTAGGTGGCTCCAGAGACACATAAAAGACAGAAAGGGCTGAGGGAAGCTCAAAAATCAAAGTGTTTGGATTTCTCTCAAACTAGGTTGAGGTTGAAGATCTCGTCTTTCTAATTCCAACGACACAGACGGGACTCAATTCCGAGCACGTATCAATAATTTAGGAGCAGTCAAAGTTTTGGGTTTACTCGGTGACTGGGCAAGCTTAAAAAATGCACAATTTTTCCAAAATCCGGCCAATGTATTCCGGCCGGATTCTGGGAAAAATTGTGGGACACTTGAAATTTCTGCTAACGCCCAAACTCGAATTTTTCAAAAACAATTATTTGTTTTTATTAAATAAAAAATTAAAATTAAAAAATTTTAAAAAAACGGTGGGGGCCATGACCCCCACCACCCCCATCACGTACTGCATAACACATTATAAGTCCGACAAGTCGTGACCCTCAGACCCATGACAATGATCAATGTAAATTGGGTGGGACCAACGGTTGTGACCCCATAGCCCCAACCCTCCACCTTATATCACGGTGAATATACATATTACAGGTGGGCGGGGGTGTAACCCCACCGCCCAACCCACTCCACTTTAAATATAGCCGGCGGGAGTATGGGTGGGCTGCCCAATGCGGGACCGGCCCCCAACTCACTAACCACACACCTCCTTTTACCACACTACCAATAGGAAATTTTGGGGAGGGTCGCCCAATGCGGGCCCAACACCCCACTGTTATATACTTTAACATGTCTTTTGGGTTAAAGAAAAACAATGCACGATTAATAAAAATAGTATTCCGCTAATTACGGAGGGGGCAGGGTTTAACCATATGACCCACTCACTCCTAATTTGGATCCTAACCAATGCAGCTAACGGATTTATTTGGGAATTCAACCACACTTTATTATATAAACTTAGTTTTTCACAAGTGTGCCAAGGCCAGACCAGAGCAGGAGAGCACACGCAGATCGAGGCATGAATTTTTAATTACAGTCAGAACCATGAGCAGGCCCAGAAACAGGGAGTGGAACCATGATCCTTGAAATTTTCTCGAGGTAATTTTTCTCCATGCCGGAATATAGTCAAGATTACAGTCATTTTTCACAGTTTTTCGTAGGGAACGCAATGGCAAGGTCAGATTCACCTTTTGAGTTGTTGATTTCCTGTCCACCCATAGAGTAGCATCTTTGGGGAATCTGGGGGAATATAAAGATTCCTTTTTTCCCCAAATTTTCACTTTCTCATAATTCAGAAATTTGACAATCGATTTTGTACTATTTGACGTCACGAATCTGATGGCATATTCAAATTTTCCATCTGAGTTGTATAATTTTCGGCCACTTTTTGAAGTGAAGTTGTAGGTGTCACCATTCAGTGAGTGAGAAGTCAATTCCACACCTTTCGGCATCATGATTATGATGGTGATTTCAGATCGAGCAACAAATCAGCTCATTATTCAGTCATCTTTAGCGTTAGGTATATGATGAGTTGATTTCATGTACTTATTTGTCTCTTTGTCTCTGAGATTCATTATGCTGTATAGATCCTTGTTGATGTTTGATGCGGGATCTTGTTTTGTTCTTGATGTGATATGTAATTTTTATCATCGATTTGTATTATGTTTGAGATCCCCTTGATTCCATGTTGGCGGGATACTCATAGTCATTATGTGTGATTTATTGTCATACTGATAGGATTCCTTTTGTGTATGAGAGTTCCAGTAGTGGAACATCTTGTAGAGAGGTCCAGCCACTCCTGCGTGAGGGAATTTTCCTTGTACGATAGAGAAAACACCCTCTGTGCAAAGATATATATATGTTTGTTTGTTTGAACATTACGTTTGTTGTGAGACCACCCCGTGGGGGCTGACCACGTGGGTCAGGCAAGTTCGAGCCCCGCCTATCTCGACTATGTTTGGTGGGGTGTGGGTCGGGTCCACCGGAGGTGGCCTACCCACCAACTGGTGGCATGGGGCATGGATCTGGTGGGGTCATGGTCACCAACCAAAACATTTATTTTGATTGTTATGTTGGTTGGGGCAGGGTGGGGGGCGGTTCATGGCCCGCCCCTCTAAATTTATTATTTTTTTATTGAAAATAAAATAACCCCCATTTTAAAATTTTAACAGATTATGGGCGGTAGTATAAAAATTAAGTATTCCACATTCTCACTCGGAATCTGGCCGGAACTAACTGGAATCCTCCCTCCAGAAAATTGCAAGAATGTTTCCTTTTTAACCTACCAAGTCATCTAGCCAACCTTAGAACTTTGACCAGCTCTAACTTTCGCATACAAACTCGGTTTGATAAACCATTTGTACTGTTGCGATCAGGATGACGAGATATTCAAATTTAAAATGAGTTTTCCATGTTTCTTCCACTTTGATTCTTTATATTTCATAAGCCATTTTTTTCCTGTGTGTGTCTCTGCAGCCACCTAGATAATTCCTCCCTACTGAGGAGATTTTGGTCCTCCAAAAGAATCAACAATAATATGCAACTGTTGTGTACTATGACTACATCACAAGTGTCCTGAAAGATCACCCTTCCTTCTCCTTCATCTTTGTCCTTCGAAGCCATAAACGATTAACCGACACCTGCACCCACTGCAAACCTATAGTACAAAATCTTGCAAATTACATGCTCAAATATGACCAACCATGACCCAAACATTTCTATACTTGCCACAGGTTTATAACACATACTTGGTGGTCAATATTACATCAAAATGGAATCAATAATACCCCATCTATCAATACAAGTCCAAAACATCATTGTTTCCTAAAAAATGATGGAAAACACATCATCGATTTTACATAAATAAATGCAACACGTGATTTACAAAGAAGGCCATGACACACTGCCACATCTATAAAAACCATCTCTCACTTGTCAAATTGAATGGGTCATCTCCTTGTGGTGCACTTTCTTGTCGAACAATTGTTTCAACTGGTTCATGCACTGACGCTTTTTCCTTAAGGTGATGCTCTGGATGGAGCCTCAAACACGTGGCTCTTTGATGACCATTTTGGTTGCAATGTGTGCAAAAGGTCTTCTTACTCCAGACCTGCTTAACCAATTTCTTTCTATGTTATGGAAAAGGCTTTTCACTCCTCATCCTCCTTTTTGTTGCCATTCTTTTCCAACACTCAGCAATGACATGGTTATGTAAACCACAAAAACAACAAGTTTTCTTATGCCATGATTTACATTCATGATTAGCAACATGCTTATAATCAAAATGAAATTGCAAATATCGAGACTTGTTATACCTTTCCTGGTGGTCTCTGGTGCGATCATGGTGATGAGATCTTGTCTCAGCTCTTTCACTACAACATGAACTTCCATGGGATGATGGTGAAGTGTTCCCATCATTATTTTCCCCTGGCGAGTTCAACAATGTATGTTTTCCTTTGATGTCATTATGGAAATGATAGCTTGCCTCATCTCTCTCTCTACAATATGTGATGTCATAAGATGATGGTGAAGTGTTCTCATCATTCTTTCTCCTCGACAGTTTCATCAATGTTGTGGAAACTTCAGACATCTTTGAGCATTCTCCTTCAGTGTATCCCAAACTTGCGTAGCGAGGTCTCTACACAACCTCTAATGGCTGAGTTATGCCTTGGCCATGAATGCCAAGTCCTCCTACTTTGTACCCCATCCTGGTAAGGAGTCTCATGTTGGTTCCTGTAATGGGGATCACCACATTTCCAACAGAAATAATAGCATGTGAAGATGAAACTGAAGAATGATCACAATTATTTACCTCAGATGTCGATTTTGAAACAGGTAAAGAGGAATTATATGAGCCTTCATTATGCTTCACTTCCTTCAAGGTCTCTGTCGCGGCTTGTATCTGAAGCTGTAATCGCTTCTTCTCCTCCTTCTCTTCTCACAGAAGTGTCTTTAATGCATCATGATCTATTTGAAGACTTTCGTCGTTGTGCTTCAATTCTTCCAATGCCTCTGTTGTGGCTTACAGTTGAAGTTGCAATTTTTGCTTGTCCTCCTTCTCTTCTCGTAGAAGTTTCTTTAATGCATCATGATCTATTTTAATACTTTGGTCATTGCATTTCAATTCTTCCAATGCCTCTGCCATGGCTTGCAATTGAAACTTCAATCATTGCTTGTCCTCCTTCACCTCTTGTAGATGTGTTTTCAACTCAGCGTTATCTACTGCTTGTTTCTCATAATATTCATACAACATGTCCACCCTTTTGAACATCCTTAGCATGGCCTCGTACATGTCTTTGACATCCTCCATTGTTGCATGTTTAATGGCTCACGCTTGCAGTTCACATCAGGGAAAAGACTGCTCTAAAACCACTTGATCTCGATAAATTTCTGATACCCTTTTAACCAAGACCTTTTGCTTTGGCTGATGTGTTAGAATTACATTTTATCAAAGAATTAATGAACACATATTCATATATAATCAATAGGAACACATGTCAACAATCACACAACAAAATGCAAGATGTTTAATAACGAAGTTCGTCTAGTGTGGACTATGTCTCCGGGCCTCGGTGTCTCGATGGTTTTGGCCGCTTCATTCAGTGTTGCAACTGGTGATGATGTAAATGGATGTTGTTGACTTGTCATACAAGGAAAATCCCTCAACATGAGTGGAAAATTCTCTCCATGAGACGTTTGTTATAAGGAAATCTCACTCATCACAAGCCTCCTATCAGCATGACAACTTCACACATGGTGACAAAGAGTATCCCGTCATCAAGGCAACAAAGGGATCTCACAACATAAATCACCATCCTGCTGCATAAATAGACACCACATCAAATCACATAAATATTCTATGATCTACATCGCCAGGAATCAAACAAATAAACATAAATATTTCGCATCATACATCAATCAAATTGACATGATACAAAGCATCCCGATGAAAGATTAATCAATGAAGTACATGGCGTAAATGTTTCATATACCACAACTTCCGGTGTTGTCTAAAAAATAGCTTCTCAATTGCCGGATATAAACGCACCATCGCAAATGTGTCTTCGAATGGAAAGAAATCAATCGTCCACATGTTGAAATCCGACACCATCATCCCCATCCGGAATATGGCCGACTATTGTTTTGGCCGAAAAATCAAGACGTATGTTGCAAAAATTGACACTCCAATATCAAGTTTGTGTCACCAAGAGTCAGAAATCCATATAAAATTTGTCCAATTTGGACATCGGGAAAATATGGCCCCTCCGGAATTGAGGCTCAATCGTGTTCCACTTCTTTGCATGTCACCATGATTCCACCTGCATGAAAATAAAATAATAATAAATCATGAATCTCATGCCCACTCTAACCTACATGGGCGCATCTAATGAACTGGGTTTAAATATTAAGTTTCGGGTTGACTTCCCAAAGGAAGCCGTTGGCGTAGTGGTTAGGATCTGAATTTGGAGGATGAGGGGTCGAGGGATCAAATCCTTCCCCTCCTTTTTGTTATATGGTATATTATAAAAATATATGAATGGTTGGGTGTGGTCCTGGCTCCATGCGGCCCAACCGACCCAACCCAACCTCCGTGCAACGACATATATGTGTGTGTGTGTGTGTGTGTGTGTGTGTGTGTGTGTGTGTGTGTGTTGGTTTGTTTCGAATGTTACGTTTTTTGTGAGACCATCACAGAATCGGCCACGTGGTCGGTGGGTTCGAGCCCCGCCACCGACTATGTTTGGTGGGGCATGGGCCGGGTCCACCTAGGTGGCCCACCCACCAATTGGTGGAATGGGGCATGGTTTTACAGGTCAGCGTTACCACCCAAACATTTATTTTGATTGTTATGTCAAGCTATGGGGTAGGAGGCGAGGGTCGTTGCCCTCCAAATTTATTATTTTTTTATTAAAAATAAAACAACTCACCGTTTAAAATTTTAACGGATTTTGGGTGGCAACAGACAAATTAAGTATCCCACATTTTCGCCTGGAATCTGGTCGGAGCTGACCAGAATCCAGCCTCCGTAAAATTTCAAAAATGATTCCGCCTTAACCTACCAAGTCATCTAGGCAACCTTATAACTTTTATCAGCTCTAACTTTCGCATACGAACTTAGTTTGACGAACCATTCACACAGTTGCAATCAGGACGAAAATATCTTCAACTTGAAACTAGGGTTGCCATGCTTCTACCACTTTTACTTTTGAGCTTTCATAAGCCCTCTTTGTCCTGTGTGTGTTCGAGCCACCTAGATCAAACAAACATCCAAAGCAATGCACATTACAAATCTTAGAAATAGTTACTCACTCTTTAAGCACACTTGTAGATGTGTACAAAAAGCATTGGCCAAACACTGATACTTTTGTAGAAGTGATGGGGAAAAGAAAGGAAACAGTTATGGGTCCCGATACATGGGAAGATGTTAAACAAAAAGTTACAACAGAAATGGCCAAGTCTATGCTTAATTTCAAAGAAGGGTCGAAAAGAAAGAAGCTAAAGGTACAATATTTTAAGCACCCTGATATAGCTTGCCATTTATATGATAGGCAACTGTTGCATATGGAAGACTACCATGGAACGACAAGGTTCCTCTTATTTTGTAAAATTATTTTATGCGTAATTTTTTTAAAATGAAACCCAATTATAATGAACTTCCCCCTCCTCAATTTTTTTCATCCTAGAAAAGGCTTCATTATGTAAGTCGACCTCTTCGTGTGAAAATTTGCGGTCAGAATGGGATGCCACTTCTCAAATTAGTCGAGGAAGCAATGGATGTCATCATGGACAATGTTCACAGTGGACTTGCTGGAATTGTTGTTTGTCTGAATCGACAAAGAGCACGATAGAATGCACGTGCTAATTTTCTATATCATACAGATGATGAGATATACAACATGATTATTGAAGAGCTCAGAACATATGCAAAGAATTTCCGTAATCGTTGGCAGGACTTAATTATTCATGAGAAAGAGGGCATAGGATTGATATGTGTTAATGGTTAAGGTGAATATTTTAACATGTACAATTTGTAATAAATACATATAGATACATTTATTTGTATATGTTAATATAAAAAAAACGTATCATATATGTGAACACCATTTTCAGTTCTCACGCATGATGAACGAAGATTTTGATGTCACGGTCAAAGCTTCAGGTTCTCACAATCAAGATGATATTTGGAAAATGTTAGTGTTAATTAAGTTTTCATGATGTTTACATACAATTATTTTAATCTATTATTATATCGGTGTCATGATGACATATTTTTAAAATAAATAATTGTGTACACATGTACATGTATATAATTAAATGTTAACAGATTCTGATTTCGTCTGATATTTTCACAATGGAGGTACCCTCTTCTTCCCTGTTAGGAGATGTGCCAAACCCACCATCACAAGTATGAACAGTTTTTCCTTTAAATATGTTTTTAAGTTATAAATTGAAGTGAAAGTTTCATTAAAAAATGAGATCTACATCTTGAGTTATTTTAAAGTTTTAAAATTGTTGAATTTTAGGTTTGTGGAGATGATTTTCGTTTAGAGCCACCCTCTTCTTCCCTATTAGGAGATGTGCCAAATCCACCATCACAAGTATTCATTTTTCACTTAAGTTTTTAATTTATATATTAAGTTCAAAAGTTCCATTAAAAAATGAAATCTAGATCTTGAGTTATTTTACAGTTTTAGAATTTTTGAATTTTAGGTTTGTGGAGATCATTTTCATTCGGAGCCACCCTATTCTTCCTTATTAGGATATGTGCCAAATCCACCATCACAAGTATTCAATTTTTCACTTATATTTTTAATTTATAAATTAAATTTCAAACGTTTCATTAAAAAATGAGATCTATTTCTTGAGTTATTTTATAGTTTTAAAATTTTTCAATTTTAGGTTTGTGGAGATGATTTCCGTTCTCTAGGACTCTAGCGATGGAGTGTATGATGTAGATAGGAACATCCACACCATTTGAACAAGTTGTCTAAATTTTTTTTTAATATTATTGCAAATTATTTTATGCATTTTCATTTCAATATATATATATATATATATATATATATATATACATTTTACTTTGGAGGATGTATTGATGTGCGACCAATAGAAGACAATGGAGATGGAACTACGTGAAGTATTGCATGAATTTTATTTTGTTTTCATTTTGTTTTTTTACATGAAGTTCTACATTCTCATTCAATGTTAAAACATTAAATTATAATGTTTGTACATGTTGTGTACAAGTTCCCCATTATTCATGGGATAGCACAATGAGGCTTAAGATGCTGCTGGAAAATACATTGGATCCATCTCTATTTGATTGATGATGCACATGTGCAATGTTTTATTTGATATAGTCTTAAATTTACTTTTCTATATAGTCTTATTTATGCAGTCATATTTACTTTTCTATATAACTTGATACTTGTAACACTATACATTGTTATATAAATTTACTTTTATTGTTCATGTAATATAAATTTTGAACATATTTTACATTTTGGATATAGTTTCAAACTACAATTACTTTTATCAAGAATGATTTGAAATTTTGGATAGTTACATTTGGCATGTGATCACACGTTGTGATATAATGTTTTGTTTTAAAACTCAAGTTGTCATTTTATTCTTAAATATAAATTGAATCTAGATGGAAA
Source organism: Pinus albicaulis (assembly GCA_034641835.2). Classification (NCBI taxonomy): domain Eukaryota; kingdom Viridiplantae; phylum Streptophyta; class Pinopsida; order Pinales; family Pinaceae; genus Pinus; species Pinus albicaulis. The sequence continues at coordinate 205,871 of JAXQQM020083437.1, forward strand.
TTTCAAATTACAAAACGCGTGTGTATGTTTTGGATAGTTGAACTACATTTGGCATGTGATCACATGTCGTGATATAATGTTTTGTTTTTAAAAACCAAGTTGTCACTTTATTTGTTAAATATAAAATGAATCTAGATGGAAATTTCAAATTACAAAACACATGTGTATATTTTGGATAGTTGAACTAAATTTGGCATGTGATCACATGTTGTGATATAATGTTTTGTTTTTAAAACTCAAGTTGTCATTTTATTTGTTAAATATAAAATGAATCTCTAGATGGAAACTTCAAATTACAAAACATGTGTATATTTTGGATAGATAAACTACTTTTGGCATGTGATCACATGTTGTGATATAATGTTTTGTTTTTAAAACTCAAGTTGTCATTTTATTTGTTAAATATAAAATGAATCTAGATGGAAATTTCAAATTACATTTAACACATACATTGGTACATGTTATGCATTTGAAAATGTCTGTGAATGTTATGTAATTTTAGGATACAACTATTATTTAGGTGATATTTAAGTACATTTTGCATAATCATACATGGCATTTAAAACAATCATAGATGGTTTTACATATTTAAGTTCATGAATATATGTACATAAAAATGATTGAATTACAATACATATTGATGTATATATCTAAAAACAATCATAAAATTCTAGGTGTGCATAGATGTGTCAAACAATCATAAAATTTTAAAATTGCATTAAAATATATATGTAGTACACAACATTTTTCATTAATGTACATAGAAAAGCTACTTTCAGTTGATAGTAAACTGGAAATTACAAAACATGTACCACACATTTTTCATTCAAGAATGAATATTATAATTTGCTTAACAGATACATCTAAAACAAAATTGTACAACTTAAAATTTGCATTATATTT
>JAXQQM020057820.1:0-100064 GCA_034641835.2 Pinus albicaulis
ATTAAACAAAACAAAGTTAAATCATAAAGAGAGAGACCTCTCCGAAATTTAGGAAGGCTAGATCTTAAATTTCCAAAGTAGGTTTGTGGTTACCTCGGACTATTTCTCTTGAACTTGGAGAAATTACTAAGTGATAACAATTTGTTTTCTTATGAGGACATTTAGATGCATAGTGCCCCACTCTTCCACAGTTAAAGCACTTAAATGGAAGTTTACCTTTGTATTTACCCGTGCCTTTATCCAATCTTCTGACGAATTTGGCCTCTTCTTCATCTGAGCATGAACATGTCTCTTCCTTCTCTTTCATGCACTTGTCTACCTTAAAGGCTACCTCCCTCACATTTGACTTCCCTTGTGGAAGTCTCATCTCATAAGTTGTTAAATTTCTAAGCAATTGGTTCGTGGTCAAGGTTTCCCAATTTGTTGTTTCTTCTATGGCTGAAACCTTAGGGTTAAACCTGGATGGTAAAGATCTCAATATCTTTTGCACAATTAACATTCCTTAATGGGTTCTCCTAAAGCTTTCATGTTATTCACAATTTCCGCAACCTTTAAGAAGAAACTGGCTATATCTTCATCTTCATTCATTTCTACATTTTCAAACTGAGCTCTATAGGTTTGCAGCTTGGCCATCTTCACCTTTTTATCTCCCTCATGGATACTTTCTAATGTATCCTAGATTTCTTTGGCAGTCACACTGTGCATTACCTTGATAAATTCAGACTCACACAGACCACTCAAAAGTGCATTCATGGCTTTTGCACTGGCTATGAAATTTTGTTTGGCATCTTTTTCTGTGTCAGTATCCTTTGGAGCATATCCTTCTTCCACAGCAGCCCAAACTTCTATTCCTAGAGACATTATGTATGTCCCCATTCTTATTTTCCAGAAAGCATAGATTGTGCCAGTAAAAAATGGGGCTTTATTTGTTGAGCATCCTTCTAGGCTAGCCATCTTGGGGACCTAGGATCTCCTTTTGTTAAACTGATATAAAAGGAACTGGCTCTGATACCAATTGATGAACTCTTAGCTAAACTAAGAGAGGGGGGGTGAATCAGTTTAGTACATTCATGGACATTTAAAACTCTTTTCATTCAACTCAATTACACCTTCAGTTCATAAGCAGCTTAATACATAATGAATCAACAAACTTAATGTGCATATAGCAAGTAATTAAGCAGATTAAAACATCACATCAACATGTAATCATCAAGCACATAGACAGCAGATATAAGTGGAAACCCATAAGGGAGAAAACCACATCTTATTATTGTTGTGATGCAAAGGCAAGCTCCAACTCCCTCTTACCACTGATTTTCTGTAGGCTCCAACCTACAGGAGGCTACTACCTCAAATTCTGCAAGCTACAACTTGGAAGGAAGCTCCAACTCCCATCTATTTTCTGCAGACTACAACCCACAGGAGGCTCCTACCTCAACCAGCTCCAACTGGACATCTATCAAGCTACAACTTGAAACGGAAGCACCAACTCCCATGTATTTTTCTGTAGGCTACAACACACAAGAGGCTCCTACCTCAACCAGCTACAACTGGACATATATCAAGATACAACTTGATATGGAAGGACCAACTCCCTCACACTACAATAAAATCATATGCTGAATTAATTGGATATCAACTCTGTTTTACTCCTTCTTCACTGCTGCCTTTTTAGCCTTCATATCTGTGTCATATCTGCTTCTGATATGTACAACATCTCTATCAGTCCTCTCTTATTATTTCACTCTCCAATCGTCCGCAACTTTCTTATATTCTTCTGCTCTCTTCCATTCTGCATCTTTCTAACAATCTTCAACTCTCTTCAATTCTGCTACATACTCTCTCTCTCTCTCTCTCTCTCTCTCTCTCTCTCTCTCTCTCTATTTTCGTAACATTCTGCACATGGATATTACCTGTTTTATACAAATAACTTCATGGTTGCTTTCATTCTATAGGGAATATGAAGTTAACATGCATGACTCTTTCATTTCGCCCATTCATTTCCTCACTCAAAATATTCCGAATGTTGCAACAATATATACAATCATTACAATATCAAATTGGAGTTTTGCTTTGCCTACGAAGACTTGCCTTTGCATCAAAAACAATATAAAAATAAATAATACATTTTCAGTTACAATCAATTATTTACTCAGCCATTCATTTTCTTCGCTTTGCTGTGCATTTGTCCTCTTCTTGTTGTTGTCTTTGTATCTTTTCTGCTTCTACCATTATATTCCACCTTTGTTGCATAATTTCCCCTTTTAGCCCGACTCTTCTTCCGCGTTCAACCCTTTCGTTAGCTTTACTACCGTAACACTGTTCTGCCCGAGCTCCAGGTCCTTTGATTTGCGTTCAGATCATTTCTTTGTGACATGTGGGATATGGCCCACATACAACTTCCTTTATACATGCGACGAATTACAAATCCGAGCTTTAATCAACATACATACGTTAATTGATCAACAACGTATATATATATATATATATATATATATATATATATATATATATATATATATATATATATATATATATATATATATATATATATATATATACGATTAGCAATCAACAACGTAAACTTTATAATATGGCGCATATAACATACATGGAACAAGGGCTATTGGGTCCCACAGTGCTTGACCAATCATATCTCATCGCAAATGCTTGCTCGAAGTTTTCCCACTCTACCATTAGCGATAAACCTTAAACCATTCGATCTGTTGTCTGCACTCGAGCGCGGTGCTGCCACGTGGACTCCCTTCATTGCATCACATTGCTTGATCCTTACAGCATCGCAACCAAAACAACATACCTTGCGAGGTCTTCGAAGTTAAACCCTATTTCTTGCGAGATGCGATGTTGCGCAAGGTCGATACGTGTCCCTCCATTTCACATCACAAAAGCTTTAACTTAACTTGCAGTCCCCTTCCTGTTATCCCTTAAGCAATGTGATGTGTGGTCTCGCGATTCGCCGACTATCGTTGATCTTCCCCCAGATCTAATGGTCCTCATCTAATCGCACTTCCCACTTTATAAGATTTACTTTGTGGTTATACTCTATTTCTTGTGATCTGTGATGTTGCGCCGTGCCAATACGTGTCTTCTCCATTTCGCATCGCAAATGCTTTAACTTACCATGCAACACCTTAATGCTAAACTATTAAATGTTGTGATTTGAGAAATCCCTCCTAATGCGATTCGATCTCCATCGTCCATCTCTCGCCTTCACTTTTGCGATCTAATCATGACCGTCCGTTTTCCTCCCTTGGAATTCTTCAAAGAATTCTTTGGCTTAGTCGATTTTTCATTTGTTTACACTATCCCACTCTGTAACTCTGGTTTCTGCACGTTTTTCCTCCTGTGATTGTCTCTGTTAATGAATGTCATCCTAAGTTATCACATTCAACATCTACTGAATAAAGCTCTTTCTTTCTCTCGGCTCTTGCCTCTCTCTCTTGGCTTTATCATCTTTGAGTAAGATATCTGGTCCTTGTTGTGTCTGGAATATCCGAATGCCTTCATCTATCTCTGCCTCTTTGCTGTCTCTGCTCCATTCGTTGCCTCCATTGTCTCGGTTGCTTCCCTACTGCATTTGTTGCCTCTGCAGTAATCTCTGAATCTCTATTATTTCTGCTTCTTTGCTGCCTTGCTGCCTTTGTTGCCTTCTTAGCTGCATTCGTTGCCTCTATTGCATTCGATGCCTCTCTACATTCGCTGCCTCTCTGCTTTTGCTACTTATTTTTATTTGTTGTATCTCTGTTGCATTCGTTGCCTCTCTACATTCACTGCCTCCCTTCTTTTGTTGCTTCTCTGTCTTTGTTGTATCTCTACTGCCTTTGGTGCCTTTCCTTTCCTTTCGCTGCCTTAACTGCCTTGACTGCCTTTGCTCTTTTGTTGCTTCTTTGACTTAAATAATCACGCTAAATCTTCTCCATGCTGCTCCTTTACCTCTTTGATGCTTCTCTCTGCTTTAGGTTATACTTCTATTGCTACTCCTTTGCCTCTCTGCTCCTTTTCCATCAATGATTATTTTGGTGTAACTCCTTTCTGATCCTTTGCCATCAATGACAATATTTCCAACAGATCCAACCCCTAATGTTTGTTGCTTACTATGAGGATATGAAGGCACATAGGTTATTTTATCTTATTTCAAAAGATGTTTTTTTTTAGGGATGATTGTTTTGAAAAACACTCCAACCCCACATTATCTCCTTCTCCTCTCATAGATTGGCATGTTGATGATGGTACAGATCATGTGATGTTTCTACTTTTGTAGAAAAAGAAGATGATGAAAACCAACCTTAAGTACCAAAAGAACATGAGGAGTTTGAATAGGAACAACTTAACCGTGAACAAAAATTGAGGAGGAGATTTTGTAAGAGAAAGAAGCATGACATGTATAGTTATGAGGAAATTGATTTTTTCTATTTGGACTTTGACTATCACCATGCTTAATCACCAACCACTAGTGTCTCCTTTTTGAGTCATGCCATTTTAGATGGTCCATAACATGTTTTTTTGATGTAGTTGGGATACCTAAATGGAATGTTGACTTGATTTAATGTAGTGTTTTGGCATAGCTAATTGTAAGTCTCCACCTCCCCCATTTTAGTGAGGTGTTACCTCAACACCACACACTAATCCTTCATTGCATCAACAATTGGTTGGTATTTTATTGTATTTGAGTTATACATGTCCAAACATCTCTTTTGCAATAGTATTAGTCTCTAAAAATTCTCATGAGTTACTAGAATGTTGCAAAGTGTATTCTAAGCTACTTTCAAGGTACTACTAATTTTGGCATTTAGTGCACCTCTATTACTTCTCAACTTAGTGCGCCTCTAGTACTTCTCAACTTTTGGGCTTCACCGATTATAATTTGGTTGGTTTAGTTGAAGGTCAAAAGCCCACATTTGGATGTCTTCCACTTTGGATCTTCTCCTATTGCCCAGTCTTGCAAGAATCAATCAACAATTACATTATATTTTGTAGAAGTTGAATATGATGTTGCGAGACTTGGTATTCGGGAAGTTCTTTGGATTCAATAGCTAATGATAGAGTTAAGCATTCATCAAAATCATCCCACCACTATTGGGTTCCATAATCAAAGTGCCATACAATTTTCTTGCAACCTAGTGGAGCATCAAAGAACAAAACACATTGAGATCCATAGACACTTCTGCTAGCCCCCTATGAATTTTTTGACAAGCAAACAGGGGGCTAAAAATTTTTTTGAGCCTTCAAGGAATGCATTTCCTCTGAAAACACATCATCCTTGAAGCCTCCTTGTGCCTTATCCATTGATAAATCCTCACTGTTGATTCCATGAGAAAAGGCTCTCTGTTTCCGTGAAGAAAATGCCCAAAAGGCCTCCATTTCCCTTATTTCATCCCATTAGGCCTCTGCCTTCATCACCTTTTTCCGTTCTCATTTTCCCCATTAACCCTCTAAATATTCCCAAAACCTTGTTCAAGCCTTATAATATCCTTTATTTGGTTTTAAAACCCTTGATTTCCCCTACCGTTTTCCTCTTTTGGCCTTAAAACGCATTAAAAATAGGCCAGAAACCCACTTTTTAACATGTACAGGCTAAGCCCCTTTTCGGCCGGCCCTCTTAACTACTTCCCCATATGCCCTGTGCCCGAGACCAAGCGCAAGGCCTGGGTTCTAATCGCAATTGGAAGAATCATCGGAGCGCGTTTCTTTGTTTCACTTATTTTCCCCGATGCGAGAAAGTTTACACTGCCGGCTTCTGCTTTGTTTCCAGTCGTCGATCTCTTAAAGATCTGATGGTCAGCGCTTATCCCGCGGCACGCCTATTTCCTCTCTCCCACCATCCTCCGATTACACAAGAGTCGTCTATCTGCCTCCAGATCGGATGGTGGTCGCTCAATCGCACCATCGCAATCGCCCAATCCCGAATCGTTGGTCCTCCCGATTGGCGCACCCCAATTGGATCCTAGCCGGCTATCCCGCTCGATCCAACGGCCCAAATTCGTCCTCACGCCGCCCCTATGCCCCCAATTGGTCACCCCCGACCCAATTTCCATCGTTGATCTCTGTAGATCTGACGATCAGAATTAAACCCGCCTTTGACTTTTCATCGTTTAACTCACCGGACACCTCCCCTCATCGCGCTCCATCCTCTGTCATTCGATCTCTCCGCTCCAGATCCAACGACCCATAGAAATATCGCGTTCGTTTTGCGTCCGAAGTTTAATAGCTCAGATCTGTGCGATATGGGTGGTTTCAGAGTGCCACGTGTCGCTCAACGATGGATATCGCGTTTTTTCGGGCAGATTTTAAAACCGTGTTTCTGCAGCGCAATACTGGCAGTTTTCCTTCCTGAAACCACCTTCCTCCTTTGACCCTGCAAACTCCACCAGCTAATCTCAGTCGTCCATTAATCCTGATCAACGATCTGTATCTCATCTTGCCTTCCATCCATATTTATTCATCGCGCGACCGTATAACTTCATCGCATCTTCTCAACCGTCGATCTCCTCCTGAGATCTGACGGTCCATATCAAATCGCCCTCCGCCTTAGCCGAGTCCCACCATTAAAGGCCGACTTCAGTCATTTCCCATGATTTCCTTTTTTAAATTAACCGAACCTTAAACTTTGGGTTCTTAACTCTGATCTATTTCCTTCGCCCTGTTTAATCCTAACCCCTCCATTTATCGACCCCGGCCGTTGATTATCATTCCCATACCTGATCGGACAGCCTACGATTCATCTTTACACCAGCCTTCATCAGCTCTGTTCTTCACCATTTCACAGAGATTTTCCCCATTTCCACCATTGCACCACCGTTCCACAGTCCTCCACAGCATCCCTTCCGTCACCCCCTGGAATTTATAACTGGTTTATTTTATTGTGCAGGGTTTCACAGAGTGACGAATTCACTCTGCTTTCCATAATCGCAACCACTGTGATTCAGAACATAGAGAGGCCATTACAGCAACGGTCAGTGTAACAGCAGAGACGGATTAGAGAGATGCGGTCCTGTTAATTGCATATTTAGCACCTAATCCCTTGATCAAAGGAAAAGACGTAGTTTTAAGATTAAAATGCACATGAAACAAGCCATATCTGTGTATATGTCAGTAGTACATTTTCTTAGACAATACACCTCCGACAGAAGTCTCCATGCCTCCTCGAGCTCCCAAAGGCCATTTCTCTGACAGAAAGCTTCCAAAGACTATCAGGACAATAGTAATGGAAGCATGGAAACCCAGAAGACCTTCAGTCACCTTACTTGCTTCAGAAGACAGAATAGAGTGCCTTACAGCCAGAAAGGATTCCAAAGAAACATATGAGGTCAAATATCGACCTGACAGAGACTCCGAACCAGACTACAGAGTACGTGCAGAGCTATTAAGCAGAGTGGGCATGGATACTTCCTCCACTTTGTCTTAATGAATCGATTTAATGTTTATCATCTACTCCTGCTATCCAATCTCCTATAAGAACTCCCGAAGAACATTTTGTAAGGGTTGTTTTTGTTGTAGTTGCAGTTGTAGGGATTCATTAGACTGTTAGAGCAGTTTTGGGGAGAGTAGATGAGTAGTTTGTAATGTAGTAGGCTGGGAGGAGAAGTTTGGACTGTAATCAACCATTGAGCTCAGTGTATGTGACTGGTTTTGCATCAATTAATCAAGCAAATTTCACAGGATCCTGGTCTATACTATGGGTGATGTTTCTCTTATTTCACTGTCTTATTTCATTTTATTCATGTTGTTCATTGGTCTTTTGGTACGCATCAGAAATCTGGCATAGGATATACCCTTGCATGGTACCCTATGTTTCTGCTCTCCCTACCTTCAATTTTTTCTGCTGATTGTGAATCTAAGGGTAAATTCATGTAATTTAACCAGTGTAGTAGTTTTTATTCACTGCTAGCTGATGTGTGAATTCGGGGTTTGCTGCTTAGTTGTTCTTGTTGGGTTTGAGCTGGAAGAATTGGGATACCAGGGATTTAGTGTGAGCCCTGTCCCCTGGGGTCCTTTTCCAACAGATTGGCCTTTCAATGATCTCTTGAGCTAGTGTCAAAGCATTGAAGGTTATAAGTATTTCTCTGACCTCCAACCTATTTCTGTGTTTAAATCTTAAGTGTTTTCCCTTTGAGAGTATGCCGAAGTAGATCTGGAGTTAAATGACCTCTGGTTTGATCTTAGGCTGCCCTTTGTGTCTCTCCTTCACTCCTTATTGTTCCATTTCACCATCTATCTAGAAGATCCTTTAGTATAGATGACTTGCCCTATGGAAAGCCTTGCTTAGTTGTTTGCAAGTAATCTCCTTTCATGAATCCATAACCCAATAGATGGCACATTCCTAACCTATCCTCTTTTACTGAAACGTCCAACTGCTTTGCTCCATTCCTTCCATTACCTTCTCAGTTGATGATCTCATGACCAACCCAACAACCAACCAAATCATTTAAAACCCCCCTTGTTGTGCTTTATACCTAGCCTAATACCTCATTTCGAGCTTCAAAGATACATCATTCTTTGCTCTATTGGAGAGATCCCTCTCCGGGTCCAGGAGGGCTAGATCCTAGGGCCCCAAAGTGGTTTTTATGTTGTCCGGTCTTTTGGTCTTGCCAATTTGGCTAAAACACTGAAACCCCAACAACTTCATTTAACAAGTCATCGAGGATGGTGTTCTTAGCTTGGAGTATTTGCCTCTATTTGTCTCTAAAAAGAAAATTACTGACATATTCACTAAACCTTTGGCATCACCTCATTTCATTTGCCTCTAAAAAAAAAATCGTGGAGTTATTCACTAAACCTTTGGCATCACCCCATTTCCTTTGGTTGCGATCTATGCTCGAAGTGAAGAAAGTTGTCCTTGGGCAGTCATCTTGACTCCTTCCTTTACTTTTCTTGTTTTTTCTATTTTTCTCTCTTTTGAAAATGATTTTTTTCCCTATGGATTTTTCTCATTTTCTCAACATATGAAAATTTGTACTTTGATAGGTTAGTCTAGCTTAACCTAATTGTAAAAACTCATTTTTATTTTATATATTTATTTCCCATGTTTCATTAAATGGAACTATTAATATTATTTTCCAATACTATTAATGTTATTTTCCAATACATACCATTTCTTTAGCCGTTAACTCACTAAAGCACTACCATGTGTAGAAGTACCCCTCTACTCTATGTTGACTTCTATAATTATACAATTTTGTTTTTTCTACCAAACAAATTTAAGCTAGTTGTTTGTTATTTCAGCCTCTTACAAACCACTAGTTGTTTGTTATTTCAGGAGGTGTGGTTTTCTTTGCGGATAATAGTTAGTGATGGATGTCTCTACTGTTGGTTTGACAATTAAGCTATGTCAAGTTTTTGGACTTGAAATAAATAAATAAATAAATTCAATACCCTAAAAAAATTTCAATGTTCCATAATGATAAAATTTATAAATTTATAAATTATTAAAAAATTAATATACAAAAAACAAAAAAAATAAAATCCCAAAAACATATCAATAACAAAATAAAATATCTTAATAATTATGAATGTACATCTAAAGACTAAATATGATCATCATTGCATATTACACTATTATTATTTATATAATATCATTTTACATTCTTACATTGTAAATCTAAAAGTAAATTACTAAATTGAATATATCATTTCACATTATGCAATGTTACATTTAAATTCAATTAATAAATTAATCATTTGACAATTGAAATTATACTATAAAAAGTAAATTCATCATATAACAATGACAATGACATAATGTTGAAGTCTAAAATAGCCAAAAATACTAAACTAAAAATAAACATATTAAGTATTGAGAGTCAAATACTAGTAAATTTCTCAAAAAATATTAAATAAATATTAAGTTTTAATATAATTTAAGTCTTTGGTGTGTTTTTAATTTTTATAAGTTTTAAATTTTAATATAATTTAATTTATTTATTTATTTTATTTTATTTTTAATTTTTTTGGTTTAAAATTTTAATATAATTTAATTAATTTATTTATTTACAAAATAAAAAGTTTTAAATTTTAATATAATTTGTTTTTTTATTTTTATATTTTTAATGTTTTATAAAAATTATTAGAAACAAAATAGAGATGCATATGCCCCCTCCAATGTCACCACCCCGCTAAGAAAAACGCCCAAAGAAAGAAAAAAACTTCCCATAGATAAAAAGTCCAGAAAATCAGCTTAAAAAATATAAGGAAAAAAAGAACTTCCAATAGACTACGACCTTATCTCCTGCAGAATCGCTGCAGAATCGAAGTACAACTCTGGAAACTCCCAGGAATGTACAAGAGAAGCTAATAAAACATACAGAGCTGTAATGGGATTCCACCGATAGCTGTAATGGGATTCCACCGATAGCAGTAATGTAGAGAAGTACGGAGCTGCCCATTGAACCTTTAAAACTAGGAATTTTTTTTATATTTTGGTAATTATTATATTTTGGGTTATATGTTATTAAATGTGGTTGATTTTTAGCGACTATTTAAAATTATTAAATGTAGTTGAGCATATACTATTCACTTTTAGATTTAAATTCGCTTAAATTTAATAGTGGCCAATATATGTATCTCCTAAATGCCCGTTGGGCATATACTGTTCACCAGTTAGATTTAAATCTAACGAGAAAATTTATATGTCCATTAGCATTTAATATCATATAGCCCAAAAAATATATATCACCTTGAGAAAATTTGTGTACAAATATAGAATGATTGTCAATTGAACTACCCCTAAAAGTTGAGATAAGTATATCACTTTAAAATTAATTTGTTAAAACATATCACTTTAAAATTTTGATATAAAACAGGTCATTTTAAAAAGTTGAGGTAAGTATTCTCGAGTATTTTCAATTTTTTTAATTAAATGAGTTTTGTTTAAGATAAATGACTAAAATTTTACATATTAATTATTTAATTTAAATGTAATTACCTAAATGTAGGGTTGTTTGAAAGGGGTTTTTGTTACTATTTGTATTATTGAATTTATTTTTTTAAGTTATATTGCTAAGTTCTAATTTTAAGATTTGAATTATTGTTAATTTTATTATTATAATTGTTTTTCTTGCTGTTTTTTCAACTATTTTCAAGTTATTTTCAGTTAGTAGACTGATATCGCTGGGTTAGTATGATATTTTAGATGAATAAATTCATTACATTTACCAATCAATTTAAATTATTATTATTATTATCTATTTTTAAGGTCAAGGCCAACCCAGACACCATATTGGTGTATAAGACCCCCTTATTTGTGGAATAAGGGACCCATCTTTGCGCAACTATTTCAATGCTAAATCTACTAAGGCATACATATTCTACCCCTGTAACACCCCTTGTAATTTCCTTATGCTATTTTAAAAATATACATTTGACTTTTTAAGTAAATAGAGATTAACTAGTATGTTAATCAGTGGATGAACAAGATTTATTTCTTTCTTTTGAATTAGGAATTACTTTATGGTTTTGTTTACCCAAGATTTATTTCTTTCTTATGAATTAGGAATTACTTTATGGTTTTGTTTACATAACGAATGGGCAAATTTTTCCAAGATTCCAGAGTAGTTAGACTAAAGCAGTTATTGACATTAAGTTCTCCTTTGAAGATAAAAAGGAAATCCCAGACAGGAGAAGGGATTTTGTGAAATTAGAAGTGAACAATTAGTTGGTTCTATGGTGAGAGTGATCCAGAGTTGGTCGATACCAGTGGAACTCTGCAACCTGACACTGGAGAGAGGTTGGACAGAGGTCTTGAGGTCCTTCTCCAGTAGAATGAGAGTGGTCCAGAGTTGACACTGGAGAGAGGTTGGACAGAGGTCTTGAGGTCCTTCTCCAGTAGAATGAGAGTGGTCCAGAGCTGGTCAATACCAGTGGAACTCTGCAACCTGACACTAGAGAGAGGCTGGACAGAGGTCTTGAGGTCCTTCTCCAGTAGAACTGCTAATCCAGTCTACTCTAGTGAGGAGCACGTGGGGAGCTAAGGACGTAATTGCCTCTCTCATGGTTGGGAGGTTACCATCAGTTTTGGTTAACCAGAGATAAGTATTTTAATCTCAAATAGAATAGAAAGAAAAGATTTATTGGTAATATTTGTTAGCAAATGTGTATCTCAATAATTATGTGGTTGTAGGCTACATTAAATGTACATTCAATAAGACAACAAGTAGATCATGTACAACAAGATAACAATTATCTTTTCAGTAGGACTGTAATTGTATATTTTAATGAGATAATGTTTGTGCACTTACAGTGAGACTGTAATTATTATGTAAGTGATTTTATAACCAATAAATCTAGTAAGGCTACGATTATTTGATTATGTGAAGTGTGGTTGCCTAGCTTAACCTGTGTGAATTGAAGTTCCATGAGAACCTAGATATTAGTGTGAAAGATCAAGGATATCAAACTGTTTGTGTTAAAAATCAGAGAACAGAGAGGAAAACCCTCTACCTAACTAAAGTGAAAAAGGAATCAGAAAGATTTTCACGGACAAGGAAAATAATTAATTATATACTAAATCGAAGGATGGTCTGGCCAATGCCAAAAATTTTAGCTTGGAAATTGTTTCATTTTAGTTGCTAAGCTTGAAAAGATATAGACAAAACAATAACATCAAGATAATAGCACAACATAAAACTCAAAATCATGAAAAGGAGCGTTATACAACATAGAATATTAAACACAAAAATATATTAACTGTGAAAGATGCTATGGGTTTACATTAAACTTGGAAAATGCATCACGCAGATGAACAGAAAGACGAAAACCCTACAGGGTAACGAACAACCATATGATAATTTGAGTATAACATCATAGACAAAGGCTAAATACCGCACTATACAAACATTAAGGAAAATTAAACCCTAATAGAACTGAGACTGCAGGGGATACATATATACATTACATCTTAAAAACCAACAATTCTACTATGAATTTTGGAGAAAGAACCAAAGGGAATTTCTTAAAAACAAATAGGCAAAATTGTCGTATTAATTATGTAGAATCTCGCTATCAAAAAAAATTATATAGACCATGTTCCAATCCTTTTAAATTAACTATACATATCATGACAAACCCTTCGAGGGTTAAGAAATTTCAATAGAAGGACTGAACCCAAAAGACCTTCGTAATAATTTAACGGAAGGACTGCTACAAAATCTAAGAAATTTAAACCACATAGTGTGTAGTCCAAGTAAGGACTAAGATTTCAACAAAAACCTGAAGAGAATTTCCTCCGGGAATTCCAGTAGTACCTGGTAATGTCGCAAGCCAAGTAAGAAGCCGAGAGAGGGTTTTTAATATCAGAATACACTTATAGCAAGGGAATTCATGCCCATACCTGCAACACAACAATGCAAGTTAGAAATAAGGAGTATGTATGTCATAGAACATGATATAAGAATTAATACACAGAAAATAAAGTTAAAAGAAATTCTTACCTAAAAAAACTTTAAACTCAACCATGAAGACCTGAGACAGTTTTCAAATGACACGGTGAAGGGTCGAGTGGACTAAGAATTCAAAAAAAAATTTGACATCTTTAGCTAACCGAGAAAACGCAGAAAATTAGAGATTACCTGCTTTGGTCATATCGTCATTGGAACATCTGCTTCCAGGGCAAGAGAAGTGGATTAAACTGGTAATGAAAACCCCCAAATAACCATGGAAATGTAAATCCATCTGAGAGACAGAGAAAAAAACGGAAAATAAGCAATGGCTCCTATCATGAAAATGTCGGCTCATTTTTTATGGGTTAAGAACTCCAGAGAACTGTAAAATCAACCTTGCTTATTTGCAGAAGAAAAAATGAAAACTCGTCACCTCAAGGTCGAGAGAGGTATGACTGTGTAAGCTTCACTCTTCAGGACGAAGACCCAGAGTTACCACTGCGGACAGAGGAGTTGTTGAGCACCCGCAGAGTCGAAGCGGTGGCAAACGGTGAAGGTAGTTAGGGGTCGGGGGTAAGGGTAATACCCTAACCATCCCATTCCAAAACCTCAATCGTTGATCTATACCCCAACGCACGGTGGAGATCATTCCAAGTGTCGAGCAAACAAATGACAACAGGTTCGAGCCTATGGTAAACAATTGTGTCATGAATTCCATGTGAAATGATTCATGGCGATTAATATAATCTAGGTTTTGTACATGGAGATTAATACAATCTAAGTTTTGTACAAGGTGCCAAACAAAATAATTTATACGAAGATTCGTTCCGAATTTATAAATGTATGAAACCATATTCCCAATGATCAATTTCGAGGGAAATTATAATGTGGAATCTCGAGTCCACATCCCGAGGAGTAAATAAAAGTAAACCACATTATTTTTATTATGGTAATGACATGTCAAAAGTAATATATATATATATGTGTGTGTGTGTGTGTAATGTAAACATAGATTAAAAAAATTATGGTTAGACATTACATCCTTTGGTTTTGAAACCTTGACCTCTTAGGAGGAAAGACATGCTCTTAACCATTAGGTCCACTCAATATCATTTTATTCATAATTACGAAACCAATTGTGATAATAATTTTTGGGAGATGGGCATTCAAACTTATCATTTATATAAATGCATTGTTAATAAACTTGACTTGGTAAAATAGTGGAAGAGTAAAATCCATCTTATGTGAATAGTGATGGTTTTTTGAACCATGGTTTGGTAGCCGTATGCATTTGTGCCCATTGATTTTGATGTAATACCATGGAAAAACTATATTGAAATAACATATTATCATGAATACTCTTAAGATGAATCTTTTAAAGGATATAGGTAATTCATCTTGGTGTATCTTCATCAATGATACAAGGAACATCCTACAAGAGATAAAAAAATCTTTCTAAACAATGAGAAAATCTGTCATAACTTTTATCAAATCAACATTGAATAAGGATGGTTATTACTGGCTGCTATCTTCTAACAAACTTATCACCAAAAACAAAGTTTGAGTTGAAATTGAGAAAAAACATATTCGAATGGAGATTAGATTTTGTTAAATTTGTAATCTTTAATACTGATGAATGTATATCATTACCATCTATCTGTTTCACTTCTTTTTATTTCATAATATTACCTTATTATTATAAATGGTTTAACTCCTCGTTTTTAATTTTTATTTTTTTTTAAATTTAATTTACACTTCTAACTTGTTATTAAGGAGATTCTGTCTGTTCAAATATATATTTTGAAACCATGTAAAACTTTACATTATCTTGTTCTTTAATGTAAACCAAATTAATAATAACCATCGTAAAGTCGATGTCATGTTTTCATATTTCTTTCAATAGGATCAATGCTAGTTGAGGGTTGAGGGTCAATGGTGGTTGTCAAAGTAGTGGTGATGGAAAGTCTCAAAGTTTATGTAAAAAAGTTTTAGTTTAATTGTTTTATATTTTTTTTAAAAATTGGTATATATTTTTGTCAAAAAATTGTAGTTTAATTGTTTTATGTTTTGAAGATTTTATATATATATTTTTAATTTCATATGAAATCAATTTTAAGTTTGATATATAAATTTTGAATATTTTAATGTTTTAGAGATTTTTTTTTAGAGTGAAATATATTTATATATTCAAAAATATATTTTAAATAATAATAAGAAAATCTATTTAACAAAAAATTATTTTAACCAATTTTCACATATTTCCAAAATGTAAAATAATTAGATAACTTTTTGAAATAAAAACACTCTACTCCATAATACTCTTTCATATTAAATACAACTATGAAATAAAAATCTATATCCACCATGTAATGAGCCAACCATTGCATGGTAAATAAAAATTACAGAGTATTTGATTGTGAATAACATTTTTCAAAATATTGCAATTTTGAAAAATAAATTACATATATATATATGGGAATATATATATATATATAATTTTTATCGACAAATATTTAAATAAATTACAACTAATGGTAAAATCCTAATTAGTTCAATTATGAGTTTATTGGCCAACAAGGTCAATGGCCACTATCCCAACTCTCAAGATTTGTAGCCTCTAATTTTTTTTTTCCCATAATTATTATTGATTTTTTTTCATATCAGGGATGCTTCTTTTGCTAGCAAGAGATAAACTTGCATTTAAATTTTTACTGAAATTTTTAAGAGGAAAATTTATTTTAAAGTTTAGAAACTTTGGGGAATACATAATATGCAATTTGTAAAATGTTTGGCAATGTTTTTGTAAAAGCATTCAAATTTCTAATAATTTTATATAGTTTCTATATAAAATTTTGGTCATTTTTTAAGGTAAAACAATTTTATACTATAAATTTGGGCAAATAATTTTTAGAAAAAAATGGAAAGTAACCAATCTTCTTTTTGGAAAACACATGGAAAATTAGCCCACTTGCTAATATTAACCCCTAAAATTTTCCCTTCCAAAGAAGTTGTTTTTCATCTCAATTTCACTAACAAAAACCTTTTGTATAGTGGTTATTCACTATTCTTTTATTTTACATGTATATATTGTGAATTTGCATAGTTTAACAGAAAAAAGAGCAATAATATTAATATATTTTACGATATGTTAGGATTAGAAAATATTAAGAAACATAATTAATTTGTTTTTTCAAAAGTTAATGACAAAAGTTTTGAAGCAAATAAAAGATGCGTTTGAGAAAATTTTAGTCAACATGTTTTGAGTGGCATATATTGAATGGTCGACAAACAACCCTAACAATGTAGCCCTATCCTCGCTTGCTTAGATTGTCATGGTTGTGAGTATCACTTGACCTTGATACATTTTATGTGTCATTAAGCTAGATAATGTTGTTTTGGGCATCCTTATGTTGATTGTAGATTCTAGGAATATGTTGGAATCCCAAGGTCAAAAGAGGTCAAACAATTGACCCCTCTCATGACCATAAAATTCCCAAATATTCTTGAAATATGCAATCAACATAAATTCATCATGAAGTCTTTGAAATTCCAAACCTGTACTAATCCATGGTTTATGGCATATGTATCCCCCATACCAAGATGGATGCAAAGTACCCAATACCATATTCAAAGATGTAACATGTTATATTTTGAATTTGGCCAAAGTGTCAGAATGCATGTACAATAGTCTATATCCACCATGTAATGATTGGCCCGTTACATTGTGGATGTAGATTGCCCCTGTAAGATGGCCTCATATTAATGCATTATTTTTTAATCCATTGAATCTGTAGCAAGTTTGTAGTACTACAATGGAAATGTATAAGATATTGTGACTTTCCAGTCATTGTGGCTTCTTATATTGAGTTTTTCATTCTCTGCTTCCTTCTCAATGCAAGGTTTTTACAACTTGCGGGTACAGTTGCATATTTGTGGCAATATATTCTAGATGCATTCAGCTTGGAAGAATTTACCCTAAATATTCCTTTTATGATTTGTTTCTTGCTCAATTGAGCATTCCATATGGCATGCATTCTAATTCTTCTCCTTTCATAATATCTTATTCTTTAATTTCTCTCTTCATATTGTCAAGATCATTGTCTCGTTCATATAGGAATGCTTCGTTTTAGCATATAGATTTTACACAGCTTCTTTTGTTGTACAGAATCCCTGATCTTGCAGGGAGGATTGTAGAATTTACACAACTTCTTTTGTTAAAAAACTTATTGATCACATCATTTATAGATATTTTATGCCTCAGTATATGAAATGAAGAGAATGTGGCCTATTATTTGATATAATGCACACAAGTGAAAATTAGGTTGGTGAGACCATATGAAGATGGAAATTTCACATACCAAATTGGTGTCATGGTTGCGATGGGATTTTTTTTTAAAATGTTAATAAACATACTGATCACATCATTTATATATATTTTATGCCTTAGTATATATCTTGTCAATATATTCATCTAGTCATAGCGTCTTAGGTTAATCTCATAGAAATAAAAACAAGTAAAGTTGAAACAAGGAGATGGGAGATGATAGAATCAGACCATGAACGCATTATGGAGACTTGCATTCCTATGAGCCATCGGCCGAATAAGTAGATGATGCAAATGGACAACCTTGAAGCCGAGTCTATAGTAGTCAAGTGTAATCTATTCTAGTATAAGAGATCTTAAATGTATGATTTTTGTAATCTATAAATGTGGCAATTTAATACTCTTGTAATTTTGTAATTTTGAATATAGAAATGTTTCCCTCTTATATAGGATGGATTCATAATGGTGTACATATACATTATGTAAGATTTAGTTTCCTTGAGGCGCTTAAGTTTCTAAAGTACACCAAATTTCAAGAAGGATTTATTCTTAGGGATAAGATCCTTATGTGAACCCTATAAATCCAAGATTTAATTAAAATTTAGAATCAATAGGGAATTAGATTTAGATTTAATTAAAACTTTTCATCTTAAATTTTTTAAATGTCATGTGTATAGTATTCATGTTGAGCATGCAAGAAATTTTATAGATCTATATACATGTCATACATATTTGGCTTCTAGAAAATCCATTTCAGTATGTAACAACCAAGTTGATATATTATTTTACTTAAAATGGAAATTCAACAATCTAGACTATGAACAACATTGAAATATTTTTATGTTATTAATAAATATGTCATGTGTCAATTTGATATAAAACATGGAAAGAGTTACACACATGCTTCATATTGGAATGTAAAAAGTGCAACAAATATATATATATATATATATATATATATATATACACACACACACACACACACACACCATGTTATGACTATTAAGCTCTTTTAGATAACCTCAAAACAAATAAAATTGAATCAAACTACTTGAATGTAATTTCTTGACATCTAAATTAAAATCATTTTAATTTAACATACATTGATTTTGCACTAAAACGCATTTTCTAGAAGAAAATATGAAAACTAAAATTTCTAAATTGTAAAATTTTACTTCTTGAATGTTCTTAATTGAAGGTTTTAAGATAAAAAATTGATTGAAATACTTGGATAGACAAGTTAATTTAGGAAAGTACATAAAATTATAGAAACATATAATTAATTGTTTAAATTAACATACATTGACTACACTAAAAGGCATTTACTACCAATTCAATATTAAATTGATGTAAATGATATATTTTACTTCATTTTAAGTATTAAAGTAACTTGCATCATAGTAAGTTTGTACTTATTTTCTTAGTCTATGAAACTAGAATTCAAAATTGTTATTTTGTAAAATTTTACTTCTTGAATGTTCTTGAGGAATCGATTGAAACATTTGATAGCCAACTAAATTTACGAAAGTTCATAAAATTATCTAAAAACATATCATTAATTATTTTTTGGTATATTAAATTCCAATACATATGACTTATATCATGTGTTATGACTAACTTGTTGTAGATGACCTCAAAAGAAATAAAATTTAATAAAAAAAGTTATTAGTTGAACATTACTAGTTGAAGACATCTTTTAAAATTGAATTTAAAATGTATTTCAATCCTATTTGTGTATTCTAATTGAACCATGAACATATATTTTAGTTCATTTTAAGTATCAAAATTACTTGTATCATAGTCTACGATTGTACTTATTTTCTTAGTTTATTTCCTCAGAAGTCAAAATTGTTATCTTGTTAGTTATGTTTGATAATAAACTATCCATATGAAAATATATACAAATTACATTATAGACATGAACGTCCAAAAACTGAAATAATAGGCATCCGTAAACTGAAATAATGTTCATGCATCCATAAACTATCCATGTATGAAAATATACAAACTTTGTACATCACATGTGAATGTGCCCTATGAAATGGGTCTAAAATTATACAAACTATCTATGATCCACTCTATAAAGTATTGCTTCTATAATTATTATGTGTGCTTCGTTGCGTAGAGTGAGCGTCCATAATTTTGTACTGCAATATAACACATTCAAATTCAAATGAATTAAAACATTATTTACACAAAATAAACAATCTGGAAACAAATGATTTTGAACTGTGCATTTAAATAGTCCCCTATTTGTGACTATGTCGAGTGAAAATAGAAGTCAATTGGGATGGGGGTCTGATCAATCTAGGTTTGGTGCTCCCCTTCCTATGGCTCAATGCCTCCATACCCAACATCCAACTCATGTGTCCACATAACTGAAAAATTGACACCCCTTTGCATTTGGGCCTTTGTACATAATGGAAAAGACAAATTAAAATTATTCTATGAATTAATTAGCATGCATACATGTAACTTAAAAAAAAAAAAAAACATTTGAAATATTAGGAATAAAAAAATTCACCTCAACTTTTAGTCCATGAGTGTTATGAGGTGGAGGTAGAGGTGGAGGAGACTGAGCCATTAAAACATGCACTAGAGGAGGTTGCTCTGGATGGTCAACTTCCCCCTCAGATGACCTCATAAGCTCATCTGTGTAGTTAGGTTATGCATGCATGTTATCATGAAATTATTAATAAAAATGCAATCTAATATAAACATATTCATATAAATAATGTAAAAATTAACGATAAGAGTCAAACGTTTTGTATATATGTACCTGGTATGTGTCACATTGGTTGTGCACCCTCCAAGTGTCACAAATGGTAGCATGACACATACATGCATATGAAAAAAATTGGTCATTCCCTAGACTCTAGAGATATGAATCATCATGTAGTTCAATTAGTAGGCCATGATGCAACGAAGGTGGTTTGTTCATCTCTCCATGCAATGCGACATGTGCAATGGTATGCCTAGTCTCGATGCCAAGTTGTGAAGATTGATCTAGCTCCGTCGACAATACCACACTCCGAGATGGTCATGGTAACAATCTCAGAGGTGGTGCTACATGCGCAAGGTCTCCATGAGTCCCGACACATTCATAACTATGTCCCAAATAATTTCGATAAAACTTAAATCTGGTGCTGGTGAAATTCGGCCTGATATGCAGCACAAACTATGCATATATATGATTTTCAAAGTAAATGGTAACCTAGTAATGATGGGGGAAATGGCCCTAAGCTCCAATGAATCGATCACAAACAAAAGGGGTCGCATCAACATTCTTAAAATATTTTGCGAAATTGGACCAACATGTTTAGCACGACATTCCATAGGGATGTAAAACAACTCCCCATGAATATCAATCTTCTTGGTGGCGTATTTCACCACCTTCCAAGTATGTGGTCCTCTAACCTCTAGCCTCCTAATCCTATGTATGTAATATAGGAGGTGGTTTTTTGGGCCTACCCTCTAGTATGTATTGATCAACCTGTTGATGCTATCCAACATCAAAGACAAACTAAACCTAGTAGGTGAACTAGCATAGATTTTATCCATCTCTCATGTGATCCATGTTTGTTGGGCCCTAACATACTCAATTGTGATATTGGTTATAGTATCGTGTCACGAAGGGATCGACACTGCACTTTGATCCTCGTCTTCACCCTGCTGAGGGTCTACAAATAATAAACATAATTATATATATAACAAACTATAAGCATAATAATATATACATTATATTCAAACACATCAATTGAAGACAATTTAAAAATTAAAGACAATTTCAAAACATAAACACATAAAGTTTAAAGAGGATTTAAAATTTAAGGTGTATACTTGCAACAGGTGAAGAACGTCCACTATCTGTATCAAGATCATCAGCAGAGATAGAAACATTGCCTCTGACACTCTAACATGTATCGAGGGGAGGATCTATGAGTGGAACATACACTCTAGTATGGCTGCGCGATCTAACCCAAGCATGTATAACAGATCCCCCAACACTTCGATGGGTCGGGGTCGAGAGTGTATGGGAGATGGCTCTACAAATATCATATAATACATATAAACTAATCCAAGAAAAAATGTTGAAATAGAAAGAATGTTGATAAAAAAAACCATTTACAAACTCGAGGAAAATAATATAGGCTAAAGTCCTAAACTTAATAGAGTTTCTATTTTGATAAATGATCAACCGAAGTATTGAGTTCCATGCAAACATAATCGAAAAAAGTGATTGGAAATATAACTTACACTTTTTCCTATTTATAAATAATGCATTTTATTCATAGATAATAAATATGTAAATATACGTAAAAAAATGAAATAAACCTATTTGAAAAACTAATAAAACATCATGCCAACCAAGTACTCCATAAGACAATTTCTTATAATGTTTGCTTTTGACACATGACATGTACTATGTGTAAGCACATGAAAACATTGTTTCTCGTAAGACACGCTACATAATGAAACAATATAGTACAAATTAGAAAATAGTCAAAATGTTTATATATTCACTTTAAATGTGCTTTTCATCATGAATTTAATGTATGTATCAATGATGGATTATTGGAACTTATATATATATATATATATATATATATATATATATATATATATATATATTCTAGTTATGCTATGTTGTGTTATATAGTTAAATAAAAATACAAGAAGTGTAAGTTACAAAATCACTATTCAATTTAAATTTAATATGGGTGGGAACTAAGAGATATATAGTTGTCATGTATCATTATATTAAATAATTCTACAAATATGAGTAATGGAAATTTTAAGTAAAATTATAGTTTATAGATGTCTTAAAAAATTTGTTGCACATCACCCATTCTATGTTATTATGAAGAAAATGTTATGTTAAATAATTATAAAATTATGTTAAATGTTTATATATGTGTGAGAAATGTTATAGCTATAACTATGTTATATATAGTTATGTTACATGTTATGTTATGTTATATAATTATATATCTAGTACTTATATTGTATATATATAATAGTTATAGTTATGTTATATATATATATATATATATTCTAGTTATGCTATGTTGTGTTATATAGTTAAATAAAAATATAGGAAGTGTAAGTTACAAAATCACTATTCAGTTTAAATTTAATAAGGGTGGGAACTAAGAGATATAGAGTTGTCATGTATCATTATATTAAATAATTCTACAAATATGAGTAATGAAAATTTTAAGTAAAATTACAGCTTATAGATGTCTTAAAAAAATTGTTGAGCATCACCCATCTTATGTTATTATGAAGAGCATGTTATGTTAAATAATTATAAAATTATGTTAAATGTTTATATATGTGTGAGAAATGTTACAACTATAACTATGTTATATAGTTATGTAATTATGTTATATTATATAATTATATATCTAGTTGTGTTGTATATATATAATAATTATAGTTATGTTATATTTTACAACTGTGTGTGTGTGTGTGTGTGTGTGTGTTTTGTAAGCTTGGAAGGACTACATCTTCATCATGTCCAATATATCACCCTCATCAGGGCAGGGAATTGAACTTGTGACTTCACATCGTGGAGTGCCCTAATAGAGTACCTAATCACTGTCTATCCAAGACCCTGTGGACTATATATAAACATGTTAAATGTTACATGTTATAGTTATATATATGTTAGTTATGTTATATATAACTTTATGTTTTGACACACACACACACACACACACACATATATATAGTTAATAAAATTTAATTAAATAAAAAAAAAAATTGTTTTGGATTTTTAATTTAGTTAATATTTTATTTAAGTACAATTGTTTTATAAAAAAATTACTATATTATTATTAAAGGATATTTACTAGCAATTGCACCTAATGTTGCAAAGGAAACGCCGTAAGGAAGAAGCTAGAAAGAAATCAATTGTAATTAATTTGATGTTAAACAGAGAAATTAAGATATTGATTGTCAAAAATAGATATAAATTGTGTTCTCTCAAATAAAAGCATTCTCTTGTGGCCCAATTTGTACACCTAAAAGCAACAATGAGTCAGGGCAAGGCAGGGGTTGTCCTAAAAGCAACAATGAGTCAGGGCAGGGGCTGTCACTCTGATCCCTGTCCACTCAGTTCTTCTAGGCAGGCTAAGGGGTAGACCCTAACCCACTCCGTTCTTCTAGGCAGGCTAGGGGTTAGTCCCTGAAGGTAGATGGGGAGGGAAAGTTGTTGAAGCAACAAGTTCTAGGAGATACAACTACTTACCTTAGCAAGTTACAGGTTACAAGCAAGCTAGATTGTTATACAACTGCTTTTCTTAGCAACTTACAGGCAAGCTAGATTGTTGGGCATGACAAGATAGATTTAAGTAGATCAAAAGATATTTTAAGATGAATCAATGAGACCAGTGCCTTAGATGCCCAGGCGAATTTAAAATGCTTGCACAAATAATGATTAATGTATCAAGTCATAATATAAACAATGGCTGCCAGACAAGAGTTAGCGTAAAGGACAAAAGAAAGATGGGCAGAGAAATGAACAATTGCAATGAAATGAAATTGTTCCTTTAATAGGCACTACTCAAAACTGAAGCAATGAGTAAAACAACATGAAACCTGCGACTACAAATTATGCTGAGACCACAATTATGCTCTAATACCAGACCACCTGTATACAGGATCAACAGCAATCAAAAAAGTGCTTTACCCGGTGAAACAATGATGATAATGATAGCGAATCAGTTAGTTGTGCTCATTATGATTATTTTCCGCTTATGGAGATGTTAATTATAAACAAGAGCAATTTCAAGCCTATGCAAGCACAGAGATTAACAATGATTTTAAATGAGGCAAATGCGACAAGAGCTTAACAAAGAATGATATATGTTAGTAGCTAGCTAAGAGACAAAAGGCTATCCTTCATACCTTGAGAAGATTACAAGAGGAGAATCAAACCAAAACTCATCTACTGCTTTTAGCTGTCCATAATGCCAAAGTTTCGCACAATGATCTACCAATGGAGAACTTCAGAGATTTCAAATAAGACCTTAAAGATACGACTGCTAACTCATATCAGTCCACTGTCAAACGAGATCGGTTTACAGTAATTAATTTATGTCATCCTACTTAAGTCGAGATCGATTACCAGATGCAAGGAATCAAGAGTTGCTGCAAATAACTAACCTAGTAACAACGTATCAAACTTCAGAAATGTCATTGTTAGAAAGAGATCAGTTCACAACAAATGTATTTATCAGACCACTGTAATTATTATATCAGCCCTCACTTATAACCAAGATCAGTCAACCAAAGAGAAAGGAACAAGAACCAAAACAACATCCCAAGTTTGAGAAGGAAATCTCTGTTACTTAAAAAAAAAAAAAAACTGAAAACTTCAACATATAAAATATTTGTTAAGAATTTATATTAAATTTTGAAGTTTGTCTGAGATGCAGTCTTTTAACATTTTGAAGTACCAATTAAGCATGGAAAACCCAGATATATAGGTATAATGGTCGAAGTACAGGATGTATTAAAATATACAGGTAGCTGAGCAGCTTCCAAAACATTATCTGATCACATATCTCAAATAGATGGGTGTGCTTGATACCAACCTAGATATCCCATACCATACAAGAGGTCAATATATATAGATAGATTGGTTATGGGATAAGACCAAAATCTACAAAAATAGCATGACAAACAACTGATTTGAGATTGAGATGCTTCATTTGCCCCATCCATATGCATTAAGATCCAGCTCTCTTCCCTGCTGGGGAACTGATCCCTCCCCTTTCCTGTTCAAGTCCAATCCTTCTGCCACCTTCCGACAATTTCCCAACATGAAATGAGGATGGTACAGTCCTGGTTCATGATCAGCCTGGATTAAAGAGAGGCCATTAGACTGTACAAGCATGGCCATTCTCTCATCCACTAATGCTCTAGTTGCAGTAGGCCTTTCAACAGTAGTGGGCTTTGTGAGATCTTCCTCTTCTTCTTGTTCTTCTTCTGTTTTACAGGCAGAGGCATTAAGGCTCAATTCTCGCAGTTTGGTAGGGGAATTCCCTCCGTTACTCTCATGGAAACGTTTTCTACACCTTTTCTTCTCAATTTGACTCTCGGATTCATTCAAACTCTGCTCCATGCCATGGACTGCAAACTGATTTTGAGAGCAACGATCTCTAAGGTGGGGCTTGACCTCTAGATTCCCATGATCTTGTCTATGAATGTTCATCAATGGAGCCACTTTCACTGGAGATTAATTTGGCTTCACGCTGTTTGTAGGAAGCTTGGAGGCCAAATCTGCAATCTTGGCTCTTGTGGCTTCAAGGCCTGCTGATGTCGATGTTTCTGATGCCAATGTCTGCTGTGATTTCTCTAATATGCTCTGCAAATATTTACCCTGCGCCTTTATTCTCAACTGCAAGCGCCTGTGAACCTACATTAACATTTACAAGAGATAGATTCCATTCAGTCATCAGGTAATTGAAATAGGGGAGAGATATTATGTTCGTCGATTTGCATAATTTCAGAAAAAAAAAAACGTCATACCTCTAGCTGGTCATGGAGTCTTCTCTGAACTTCTATCTAAGCTCTCAGAGCATCAGCAATCTGCATTGCTCTGTAAACATAATGATAATCAGAAAATCAGTTCAAAACCAAAGGAAATATTTGAGTTTCTAGCCCATTTTTCTTCTGCAGATTTCTTATTATACTTACTCCTTATGATTTGGTGCGATGCTGCTATCCCGGGCCATCCTGCTTATGCAGTGTCCACCATCAGAATTTCCTCCAGAAAAAAAATTGTAATAATGAGCAGAACTCTCTTAGAATGGTAGGGGTGGGGATGGAGTTGAGGGTGGGAGAAGGGTGGGAGTGGGAGAAGGGTAGGAGGTGTCATCTTAGGTAGGGTCATGGTGCCACTACAGGGATGGCTTGTAGACCTGGGCTTCTCCATTCCCTGGTGAGGTGGAAGCATTCTCTATGGGGCCCTGATCCATGAGGGTATTTAGATGCTTGACCAAGGACAAAGGAGGACCCAGGGAAAGGAAGTGAGGTTACTAACCACTAAAGTGAGACAGATAGTTTCAGACAAGTCCTTACAAATGTCCCAGGGAGCTTGTAAAAATGTAGGGTAATATAATTTTCTATGTAGAGGTACTTCAATAGGTTCTTTTTTGAGCTGAAAAATCTCAACCATTCCTATTATCATTGGGGTGTGAAAGGTGAGGGTAGGAGATGAAATTCTGTAATTTGAGGATTGGGATGGGATGAGGCTCTCTTATTTGAGCATATGGATAGGTGAAGCTGTGTAACTTCCAACAATGATAATTGGAAGCATCCTGTGACTACCAAACATTTTTTCAATGATTTTAAAATTCCAATTTAGAAATCTACTAACCATCATTGCTTCTGTCGACGCTGACTTCTCTGTGGGGCTGCTTCCCAAGCCTGTATTTCTGCAACAATCAATCAGCACATGAGACAGTGTCAGGTTGCTGAAATAGGTGCAATTATGAGTTTTGGGGATACCATGGCAAATTGGTGATCTGGCTATGGACTGATTCTTGCTGCCAAATTCAAGAAAAAAAGTTGCAAAAGGTGTTCTGGATGTATAGAAATTCATGGCTGCTGGAATTACTGTATAGAAATTTAATTTTCAATGGACATCAACAAACCTGAAGATGACTTTTCAGGTGGTACAGAGTAAGGCCCTTCACACCCATCTCTCTCAGAACAGACTTCGGCGTGGCTTCTGCAGCAGATTATATAATCAAACAAATGAGATGAAAATTCAATGTATTGAGGGGTAAGTTTCAATGTATTTTCTCCTTATCCAAGAGCCATGGAGTCATGAATTATAAGAAGATTTAAATCTTAACCAAGAAGAAAAAGAGAAGTTAGCAAACTCACTAAATGGATTCAAGGAGATGGCATGCGTCTGAAACACTTGAAATGACTTCTAACACAGCTTTTACAAGAATTTGTTCCAGTTGTCGCAGATCTATTGCCTGGCAGAGAGCGTATAAGTGCGATGCCAACATTAATTTTAAGATATCCAGAGCTTCTTCAGTCTTCCTGGCAGATATCAGGGCCAGAGAATTGATGTCTTGGTTGTGCTGCTCGGCGCTGTGAACGTGGGTAGTGATTGGATTAGCCAGGAATTGAAGCTCGGAACTGTAAGCAGCCATGGCTATGTCGATTCCCTTGAAGCCATAGTCCAAGCTCAGGTCAGGACCCAGGGAAAGGTTTCCCAGGAGCCCATTGCTGTAGAATTCAATCATTAGCTCTGTGAACTGTGCGAAGAGGAGCCTGCCCAGTCCAGCCAGAGCTACACGAACGTAATCCATGTAGAATCCCACTGCACTGCCCTGGAAATTGGCGCCATGGAGGGCCTTGCCGTTCACATGGTCAATGATGGGATTGTCATTAGCAGAGTTGATCTCTGTCTCAATCGTCCCTGTGGCTTCTCTTATGGTCTGCACCAGAGGGGCCAGCCACTGGGGACTCGAACGCAGAGCATAGCGGTCATGTTTCGGCTTTTTCAGAGAATTGATGCTGTAATACTCTCTTGAAAGCTCCTGGAAGGGCCTGTCTCTGAGAAGCCATTCAAGATGTGCAGCAGAATGTATCTGCCCTGTGTGTGGCTTCATCTCGTGGATCAATGGATGGGAAAATTCTTCCCGCCCAAAGATGACTTCACAGAACATTCCACAGAGCATTTCCACGAGCAAGAGCAGGACATTGGCATCATACATGACGGTTGCAGCGAGGGCAGTGGCAAAGGAAGTGCCATTGACAAGAGCCAAGCCTTCTTTGGCCTGGAGCTTGAAGGGCTTCAGGCCTGATTTCTCCAGAGCCTCTGGTGCAGACACTTCTTGTTCTTCACCGTGAACCCCAATTCGAGCCCTAACTTGGGGATTCCCAATTAGCAGACCTGCTATGTAGGCGAAGGGAATTAAATCCCCTGAAGCGCTTACAGAGCCTCGCAAGGGGCATTTGGGCGTGATGTGAATATTGATAAGTTGCTATAGAGCTTCCATGATCTCCCATCGAATCCCCGAGCAGCCATAGATGAAGCTACTCATTCTCAGAAACATAGCGCATCGAGTGGTTATGGGGGAGAGCTCCCCCGGAGAAGCAGAAGGGCTAGTGAACACTCCAGCTAGGAGACAACGAATTAGGGCTTCTTGCAACTCGCTCAGCTGGTTGGTTCTCTTGCTTGAACAAGCGCCGAAGCCAGTGGTCACGCCATAGATATCTGCTCCCCCCTTGGCTTTCTCCTGCACCCACAACGAACACCTCTCAACCAATTCTCTGCAATAACCGGTCGCAACTGCCTCGGTTTTCCATCTAGGGTTGAAAATGTTTGAATCGTCTAACATCCAATCTAAGGGTTTCACATTATGACACGATGCACATCAGCAAAGTTGTTTTCAAATAAGGACGCCTTACGGCGTAAAAATTCAAATTTATTTAAATTTAAAATAAATAAAAAAATGCCTATTGGGTCTTTGATAGATGGTGATCTAGTTAAGGCACTCCTTGATGTGAAGTCACCAGTTCAATTCGAGTTAAGGCACTCCTTGAGGTGAAGTCACTGGTTCAATTCCCTACCCCGTTCGGGGTGATATATTGGACATGATGAAGATGTTAGTCTTGCCAAGCTTACAAAAAAAAAAATTTAAAAAGAAATAAATTTTTTTATTTGATTTAAAAGAGGTTCACCATGAGCAACCATATTCATTATGTCAATTTAAAGTTCCTAATTTATTTATTTATTGGAGTTCTATAGTATAATTGTTTTTTGTTTTGAATTTTTTTTGACATATTTCTATGAAATTTGTTTGAAATTTAAAATGCATTTTTAATAACAAAAAATGATTTTTTTTTTGAAAATTTATTACACTAAATTCCTAAAAAAAACTTTAAAATGTAAAATAATTAAAAATAAAGTTTATCATAGAAAATATTATAATAAACAAGCTACCATTGTAGATAATGTATACAAAGAAATTAAAAAAAAAAAGGTAAACCTAAATTATAGTTTTTTTGGTGCTTTTCAAGGGTTTTCTTGGTGGTTTTATAAGTTGTTTTTGGTCTTCAAGGGTTTTCCTGGTGGTTTTCTAAGTTGTTTTTCATATTTAATGGTTTTATTGGTGGTTCTTAGGCGTTTTGTGGTTTTCAAGGGTTTTCTTAGTGGTTTTTTGTGGTTTTCATGGTGATTTTTGGGATTGTTTTTTGTAGTTTTTGTATGCTAGTTTTTTTTTTTTTGGGCGGAAAAAATTGAATAAAATAGACAATGACAGGAAACCTACCTCAGCTTGAGCCTCTAGGTCGTTGGCGGGATTGATGGGTAGCTGGATTGAGTTCCTCCAATTCGAATGAGCACATAAATATTCCATCGAATTCCTTTTCCTCTCGCGGTCCGAGCAAAATGACATGCACAAGTCGCGACAGGGGTATTTGAATTAGAAATATTGTTTTCTCGAGCTATATTTTTTTATCGAGCCATGTGTTTGATTGAAAAATATAGCTCGATCGATCCATAACTCTCAATTGAGCCATAACTCTCAATCGAGCCGTCAACTCGGATTAGAAAACAACTCAATCGAGATTTTGTTTAAACACTCTATAGAGTTATTTTTAAGTGCCTCAACAGCTCGATCGAGTGCTTAAAAATTGTTCGATCGGGCATCTTTTTTTCAACAAACCGCGCCCTCATTTCGCCAAAAAGTGTAACCCAATTCCATGCTTTGACCCCTAGGGTTACTCTCTTAAAGCTTTTGTTTTTTCTTATATATTCAACAAAGGGTAACTCAATATGATCTTGTGCTACCGAGAAAAAATCCTTGAAGCCACCATATCTCAGGGTTTTCTGATGATGTGAGATATGTTCAACTTCACTATGTGTTAGTGCAAGAATAGGTATTCAGTATCTTCCTTGCTTGAATACTTGTTTACTGATATTATGTTGCATCATTTTGAATCAAAATACAGTCATGATATAAGTGAATGTTTGAATGCCCCTATCACTAAATTTTAGAGAAGTGTGATTCAACTATTTTTTGGTATGATTAGAGGAGCAAGGCATTTTTTATATCGATATTTGTTTAATTGATATATGCGTGTGGTGTGAAAAGACTTGATTGAAGAAACAATTTTTAGTTCATGATTATTTGTTTTCTAGAACTTGGTTTCTATTCTGATTCAATTGGTTTCTTTCATAGATATTTCATTTAAGCATAGTTTTGATTCTTTGATTTGGGTTACCTCTTATTTTTTTGGCTTGCGAAGGTAAAGCAAAGTGAGGTTATATGTCATGTGTGCTTCCTAAAACACATCAGGATCATTATAGTACTTATATTGTATATATAATATATATATATATATATATATATATATATATATATATATATATATATATATATATATATATATTCTAGTTATGCTATGTTGTGTTATATAGTTAAATAAAAATATAGGAAGTGTGAGTTACAAAATCACTATTCAATTTAAATTTAATAAGGGTGGGAACTAAGAGATATAGAGTTGTCATGTATCATTATATTAAATAATTCTACAAATATGAGTAATGAAAATTTTAAGTAAAATTACAGTTTATAGATGTCTTAAAAAAATTGTTGAGCATCACCCATCTTATGTTATTATGAAGAGCATGTTATGTTAAATAATTATAAAATTATGTTAAATGCTTATATATGTGTGAGAAATGTTACAACTATAACTATGTTATATAGTTATGTAATTATGTTATATTATATAATTATATATCTAGTTGTGTTGTATATATATAATAATTATAGTTATGTTATATTTTACAACTGTGTGTGTGTGTGTGTTTTGTAAGCTTGGAAGGACTACATCTTCATCATGTCCAATATATCACCCTCATCAGGGCAGGGAATTGAACTTGTGACTTCACATCGTGGAGTGCCCTAATAGAGTACCTAATCACCGTCTATCCAAGACCCTGTGGACTATATATAAACATGTTAAATGTTACATGTTATAGTTATATATATGTTAGTTATGTTATATATAACTTTATGTTTTCACACACACACATATATATAGTTAATAAAATTTAATTAAATAAAAAAAATTGTTTTGGATTTTTAATTTAGTTAATATTTTATTTAAGTACAATTATTTTTATAAAAAAATTACTATATTATTATTAAAGGATATTTAAAATTCAAATTTATTTAAATTTAAAATAAATAAATAAACGCCTATTGGGTCTTTGATAGATGGTGATCTAGTTAAGGCACTCCTTGATGTGAAGTCACCGGTTCAATTCGAGTTAAGGCACTCCTTGAGGTGAAGTCACTGGTTCAATTCCCTACCCCGTTCAGGGTGATATATTGGACATGATGAAGATGTTAGTCTTGCCAAGCTTACAAAAAAAAAAATTAAAAAAGAAATAAATTTTCTTATTTGATTTAAAAGAGGTTCACCATGAGCAACCATATTCATTATGTCAATTTAAAGTTCCTAATTTATTTATTTATTGGAGTTCTATAGTATAATTGTTTTTTGTTTTGAATTTTTTTTGACATATTTCTATGAAATTTGTTTGAAATTTAAAATGCATTTTTAATAACAAAAAATGCATTTTTAATAACAAAAAATGATTTTTTTTTTGAAAATTTATTACACTAAATTCCTAAAAAAAACTTTAAAATGTAAAATAATTAAAAATAAAGTTTATCATAGAAAATATTATAATAAACAAGCTACCATTGTAGATAATGTATACAAAGAAATTAAAAAAAGAAAGAAGTAAACCTAAATTATAGTTTTTTTGGTGCTTTTCAAGGGTTTTCTTGGTGGTTTTATAAGTTGTTTTTGGTCTTCAAGGGTTTTCCTGGTGGTTTTCTAAGTTGTTTTTCATATTCAATGGTTTTATTGGTGGTTCTTAGGCGTTTTGTGGTTTTCAAGGGTTTTCTTAGTGGTTTTTTGTGGTTTTCATGGTGATTTTTGGGATTGTTTTTGGTAGTTTTTGTATGCTAGTTTTTTTTTTTTTTTGGCGGAAAAAATTGAATAAAATAGACAATGACAGGAAACCTACCTTAGCTTGAGCCTCTAGGTCGTTGGCGGGATTGATGGGTAGCTGGATTGAGTTCCTCCAATTCGAATGAGCACAGAAATATTCCATCGAATTCCTTTTCCTCTTGCGGTCCGAGCAAAATGACATGCACAGGTCGCGACTGGGGTATTTGAATTAGAAATATTATTTTCTCGAGCTATATTTTTTTATCGAGCCATGGGTTTGATTGAAAAATATATCTCGATCGATCCATAACTCTCAATTGAGCCATAACTCTCAATCGAGCCGTCAACTCGGATTAGAAAACAGCTCAATCGAGATTTTTTTTAAACACTCTATAGAGTTATTTTTAAGTGCCTCAACAGCTCGATCGAGTGCTTAAAAATTGTTCGATCGGGCATCTTTTTTTCAACAAACCGCGCCCTCATTTCGCCAAAAAGTGTAACCAAATTCCATGCTTTGACCCCTAGGGTTACTCTCTTAAAGCTTTTGTTTTGTCTTATATATTCAACAAAGGGTAACTCAATATGATCTTGTGCTACCGAGAAAAAATCCTTGAAGCCACCATATCTCAGGGTTTTCTGATGATGTGAGATATGTTGAACTTCACTATGTGTTAGTGCAAGAATAGGTATTCAGTATCTTCCTTGCTTGAATACTTGTTTACTGATATTATGTTGCATCATTTTGAATCAAAATACAGTCATGATATAAGTGAATGTTTGAATGCCCCTATCACTAAATTTTAAAGAAGTGTGATTCAACTATTTTTTGGTATGATTAGAGGAGCAAGGCATTTTTTATATCGAGATTTGTTTAATTGATATATGCGTGTGGTGTGAGAAGACTTGATTGAAGAAACAATTTTTAGTTCATGATTATTTGTTTTCTAGAACTTGGTTTCTATTCCGATTCAATTGGTTTCTTTCATAGATATTTCATTTAAGCATAGTTTTGATTCTTTGATTTGGGTTACCTCTTATTTTTTTGGCTTGCGAAGGTAAAGCAAAGTGAGGTTATATGTCATGTGTGCTTCCTAAAACACATCAGGATAATTGTAGTTATGAATACACAATGCATGAAAAGGAGTAGCATGAAAGAATAGAGTGAGAGTAGTGTGGGAATGGAAAGTACAAAGGAGTGAGAGTTGAGATAGTGCATGAGTGATTGGAGATTCATTTGATTGACTTTAAGCACTCTCATTTTTCTTGATAAGTTAATGATTGAAGTAGCTAGGGTCTAGATTGATCAAGGTATTTTTTTTCTTTTAATAAAGTTTCCAAACCTAGTATAGGAATTTATGCATTATTTTCAAGAACTTAGAAGATTGCTATTGTATGGAGTAAGGAGTGATTTTATTTATATTTTTCAATTGTTAATAACTAGGGTTTTCTCACATTTGTTAATATATTTCAATATTTGTCTTTATGGTTTTATTTCTAAAGGCTTCTTTTGAGTGCAAGATTAGAACAATGATTAATTAGTGTAGGAATATGAAGGTGTGAGACAAGTTAGGGTTTTTTTTTGCAGGTTCCTAGTCTTTCCAATGTTTTGTCTCGAAGTCCACATACCCTGAAATGAAATTTAATGTTGGCCCATCAATATACCATATAATACACCCAATAGTGTCCAAAACGTATTCATCTGGTAAAGGGCATGCTTTTTCTACTCAAGCCTCATATGCATCTTCTGGGAACTAGATTTTTTATTATGGTGCATCATACTGTATGACTCATTCTCATGAGGTCCTTCCACATTTGATTGTAGAGTTTTGTATATCTCAATTAGAGAATCTACACAACTTGATGTTTTAATATGAGGAACCATGTAATTAGATGATGGATGCATCAACAATGTTGGGTATGTGTTATATTCTTTCCACGACTAGTCACGTGTGGACCCTATTTTTTGGTGGGCAGACCCTCCCATGGTTTTGTGCATGGGTTTGCACATGGTTTTGAGGCATGATGGTTTTTGGCCCCTGGTATTTTGTAGATCCGGTCAAGGGAACTATGGTTATGTTCTAATCCAGGGTTAATGGATTGGGGTTTATGTATGCTTCGGCGTGTATATATATGTGTTTTAACACTAAAAGGAATATAATGAAAAATCAAGTTAGTCATCCCGATTTGGGATTTAGGGGAAAATCTTTGTGTATATATGTTTTATGTTTTATGCTCTCGCTATTGTTTATTTTTTGTTTTTAAGATTCGTTTGTAGATAATTTTTGTACAGGGTTAAATCCTACAAATAATGTCCTTGTTTCTTACATCTCTACCATTTTACTTTCCAATTATTAGATATATCATTTTGGTATTGGAATTTTTTTTTAGTTTTATCATAATTATTGTGTCATTAGAAAGCTATAAAATTGTGATGTTGTTTGGAAAGAAAACGACTTAGAAAACTCTCATGTCATTTTAAGATAGTGATCTCATGTCATATTGAACTTGCTCATTTTTCAAGGGCTAAGTATGCACTCACTTTCATTAATGAATTCTCATGTCTATCTTGGGTGCACTGTTTGGTCAATTTAGTGTGTCCTAAATTGCTACATTAATTTATCAATCCGGGATTCGTAAGCTGATGAAGTGTGGCGCACTATATGTGCAAGATAACCTATTTCTTATCTTTTTGTCGTTTTTAGTTTTCTAATGTGAGATGGAAATTCTAAAATAAAAACAAGTATGGTTATGATTGTTCAAGGCAATGATATCCTTTATAATGATTTACCAACTTGAAACTTCAAAAGGAATTTGAAACATACAATGACAAAACTTGAAAGGAAATGAAAATGAGCTGCTAACCTAGTAAATCAAAACAGTGAACTATTGAGCATGAAAACCAAACTATCCTTGCTGCTGTCTAAACACAAAAGAAACTATGCTTAAATAAATCCAGGAATTGCAACAAAGTAAATCTAAATCAAATTACATCAACTTATATTCTGATCCCTCGCCATTAGTCCAGCTATGGCTTTCGGAGGTAACCATAAACAACTTGAGCAACCTGATATCTAATTTGCAGAAAAAGAAACTAATATCAAACCACACACTCATACTTCAATCCCTCACCATCAGTCTAGCTGTGGCTTTCGGAGGTAACTGAAAATGACATGAGCAATTTAATATATCTAACTTGCAGAAAGTAAACTAATATCAAACTACACACTCATACTTCAATCCCTCACCATCAGTCTAGCTGTGGCTTTCGGAGGTAACTGAAAATGACATGAGCAATTTAATATATCTAACTTGCATAAAGTAAACTAATATCAAACTACACACTCATACTTCAATCCCTCACCATCAGTCCAGCTGTGGCTTTCGGAGGTAACTGAAAATGACATGAGCAATTTAATATATCTAAATCTAACTACTGAAGCAAATGTGCAAGACTGAAATAAACAAAGTAGTACTGAAATTAAACAGAAACTAAGAAAATTAAATTAGCAGCAGAACAATATTGATTCCATTTCATTAGTCAAAAGATATGCAAATGCCCGGGCTTCCTATTTGAAATCTGAAACAAGAACACTGATCAGTTAACATAAAACATGAAAGATTATGGACAGAAGTAAAGTGTAAAGCATGAAAGATTATAAACTGAGATGAAGCATAAATACCATGAAAGATGCAACTTTTAAACACTTGAATGATTATGGCACAATGAATTTAAAGAAATAAAACAAGAACTGTACAATAATGCACAAAACCTCAGCGTGTGCAGGGGCCCTCTGCACCAGCCTTGGCAACAGCCTTCAAGTACGAATTACGCTTGGAAACAGAGTCTTCTTATATATTAAAATGCAGTCATAACAGAGAGGTGATATTACGGCACAGTGGCAACGTAATTACATTACAGAGCTATCTGGAGGCTAATGGAGACTAATAAAAACTAACTCTTATGCGTATGCAAACGCGTTATTTATAACTGAAGGTGATATAACTAATTCCCTAAAGTTTATGCTGATAGAAAACACGTAAACCATTACGTCCAGAGAGCTAGGATCATGGCCGCGTTGAGGAGTAAATCTATGAAGAGTGGATGTTGGTTTCGGCTTATGGAGCCGTGTACAGGTGTTTATGTGTCTCCCGTAACTCAGAAACGGTCATACAAATCTTCACGTGCTGAGAAACAGAGTCCTGTCACCGTGGGACTCTACGATTGACTTCCACTTGGCCACCTTTGACCACAGCCTCCTTAGGTGAATTTGCTCGAGCCAATAGGACACGATCCATGTCCACATCATTTCTGACTTGCCCATGTGGCTCGTTTTTCTTGAAGACACCTGTAACACACTTTCGTCACAAATGTTGCGAAAGTGGCAAGATTCCGCAGCTAAATGAACAAAATCTAAATCAAACAGCAGACACAAAAATATAGTTAAAAACCATGTTAGATGCTCTTTTGCAATTAATATACAATGATATCGACAACTTGGGAGGTTCAGGTGAGTGAAAAAGGTATAGAAAAGTGTATGGAAAAGATGCAGATTTGAGACTCAACATACCCCACTCAGAAGGTGTTGCATGTCCCCATGCAAATTCAGTCTTTTGATAATCCTTCTTCAACATATGTTTTGACACTTCAGCCAGTACATCCAATCCTCTCCTCTTCTTCCTTGGTTCTGCTAACATCCTGGGCTTCTTCATTAATCATCTAAATTTGATATTAACCAGTGCTCTGCTTAACTTCTGGCATTTCTTTTTCAATTTCTTGTTCTTCTTCTGCCATATTCCCAGATGTAGCATGGTATTATCATGAATGATTTTTTCCAATTTGCTTTGTTCCTTCAATGTCTCATTTTCATTTTTGATGTGTCTATTTAAAAGCTCTAGCTCAAAGACTTCTTGTTTTAGTGATTGGACTAAATCATCTTGTACTGTGTGAGGCTGAATGGACGAAGTACTGGGACCTGTAGCTGCTTTTTCTAAAGATTCTATATAATCATATAATTCTTGCTGCTTGGGGTCTATATCAGGTGTCATTTTTATTGGGCTGTCCCCAAAATGCCGTGAAGGAGAGTTGTCTTCAAAATCTGGCTGAGAAGGGCTCACATCAACATCTGGCTGAGAAGGGCTCACATCAACATCTGGCTGAGAATGGGATGGACTATGTTCAATGTCTGACTGAGAATGAAATGAACCAGGTTCACTAAATGACTGAGAGTGAGATGGACTATGGTCAGCTGGGGATTGTTCAGATGTTTCTTCTCCCAAATCGATAAAATGAGGTCCCTTCATTTGCGTTTTCCTCAACTTCCCCTTAAGCCTGGAACTTCTTCTCACATGTTGTGGACCACTATCTTTTTGCTTTTGTTTCCCTTTCTCTTTCTTCTTGGCTATAGATAACTGTTCTTGAAGATGAACCAATCTCTCAGATAACACTTGATGATCTTCTTTGGAAGAAGGGGTTTGATGCATAGCCTCAATACTTTTTCTCTCTTTTGATGTTATTGGCTTTTTACCCTTGGTTTCTTTCTTCTTCCTTTTTGACAGTCTCTCTTCCCTATTAGTTCTTTCAATTGTAGTAGTAGGAGTACTTTGAGTTTCATCATTTGTTCTTTTTCTCCTACTCCTTCTTGATGTGCTACCTTCAGGAATTTCTTGAGGTTCTTCAAAGAAATTTCTGATCAAAAATTGTTCCCATGTATCCTTGTTCTCTTTTAACTGTTTTTCAATCAAAATTTTTACAAGACCATGGTGATATAGATGTGGTTCTACATCCCCTAAATGTTTCTAAATAGTCACAGACATATTCTTCAAACTATTTAATAGAAAATATGGGAGATTGAGAGTTTGATTATCTAGAAAATTCATCAGCAATCTGGTATGGTACATATACATGGACCCAAAACGGCCTTCACAGGTGATGAATTTTTGAACAACTAGCAACAAAGTAGCCCATTCCTCTTTCAAAGCATGAACAGGAATTCCTCTTTTAAAAATAGTTATGTCCATACCTGAGTTATGTAGAATTACTCTCCAAGCTTCATCACTAATACTTTTGTTCTTAAACCATCGTTCACCCTCTTGAAGAAGTTCTGTGGCAGATGCTATAGATGCCTCATTCACCATAAACTTAAGGTCTCCAATCTCTACTTCCAGGCCATTGAACGACCTTGCAAAAGCTTTTGTCACTTCTTTATGGTAGCCTCTAAAATTTTGGATAAACCGTAACCACTTTGCCTTCTTCAATATATCCCTGACTTGCGGATATCCTTCCATGAACTTAGGTCCTTCCGGTTCTGCTCTCAACAATTTACCCATCCTTCTTTCTGCTCTTTAAAAACTTGCCTGCGTGAGGAGGTTTCAATGGAAGTAGGACGGCTGAATAAACAGAAATGAGCACGATGACTGTAGGTAGATATCAGAGAGTGGGTATACAGACTGTAGCGTAATATAGAACGAAGCGGAACAGAGAAGGGTTTCGTGAGCACGGCAGAGATACGGCTGTGAGATTAATAGAACAATAGGAAGAGTATAACACATCCGGCAGTGTTTGAAATTTGGTGGCTGCAAAATAAATGTAAGCACGTTTAAACAACAGTTATGGATTTTATGCAGCTGAAAGAAGCCGTAGTCAAATCAACTACGTCTCATTGTCATAGGTGGAATATCGGAGTATGAGTGAAGATCGGAGGTTTAATTATGGGACCGTTTGAGAATGAATGCGAGAAGATCATATGGAGATCGTGAAAGGGTTACGGAGTTTGTCAATATAATCATTGCACATAATGGATAGAGCTTATGGTTTAGAACTATATAAAAATGTGTTTTCAATGCTATTTGAAATGAATTTTACTCATACCTTGGAATCTTTGCCTTTTCCTTGGTCTTCAATTAGTTGCTCTTCATTGGTATCTTGAATGCTCCATGTCTTCATTTTTGGTCCTCATACCTGCATTTTATTTCATGATTATGAAAATAAAATCTGGCTGTACATTCTTTTGAAAACAGAGTGGTAGCTGCGGAATCTGCTTCTGGCTGCGGAAACTGGTGTCAGCTGCGGAAACAGATGTCAGCTGCGGAAACTGACATAGCTATTATTTGGGTGAATGGAAATGAACGGATGACAAATGACTAAATGGAAATGGTCATGAAAAATAATTTTATTGGTAAAATGGAATGAAAAATGAAGTGAAATGGAATGAAGTGGAGTGAAATGAAGTGGAATGAAGTGGAATGGGTGGTCACAAAACTTGTGAAATGAAAGAGAGATTTTTTTTTTGGAAAATATAGGGTGTCAGGTGTTCCTGATTTTCACCCAATATTTTCTGTATAAGACTGCCAATCAGTGATTGGTTTTCAGGCTTATACAATTTTTTATTTTTTATTTTTATTTTTTTACTGAAAAGAACAAAAGCTAGGCTGGTGGAGAAGAAGAATTCTTCTGTACCAGCCTGATTGCAGAATTTTCTTGAAACATTTTGAAAAATTGCTCTTTTGAGAGTGGCTTATGATAAATTTTCAACCTGTGGCCATTCACAATAAGAGGAGTTTTAAACTCATCAATGGTCTTGATTCTTACCGCTCCATTGCTAAAGATCTTGTCAATCTCATATGGCCCAAGCCAATGAGTCTGAAATTTTCCTTGAAAATCTTTAAACTTGGAATCAAATAACAATGCCCAATCTTATTCTTGAAATTTCTTTTCTTTGATGTACTTGTCATGCCATTTAGCTCTTTGATATTGAACTAGATTAGTTCTTAGAATTTCCTCTTGTCTGATCTCATGTAGCTCGTTCAACTGCTCCATTCTATGCTTTTGGGCTTCTGATAAGTCCATCCCCAACTGAACTGCTATCTTGAAGGTCTTGACTTGGAACTCAATGGGGAGCAGGACTTCTTTCCCATAAACAAGTTCATAGGGAGAATGTCCTGTTGTATTTCTCCATGTAGTTATGTAGGCCCACAAGGCTTCAGGAAGCCTTTCTGCCCAATCTCTTCTATGTAGATGAACAGTTTTGGTGATGATACTTTCGAGAACTTTGTTTGTAGACTCCACTTGACCATTTTCTTGCGGATGGTAAGGAGTAGATCTTCTAAGCTTGATTTTGTATTCTTCCATCAGCTTCTCCACCAAGTTGGATGTGAATTGGCTTCCCTGATCTGTCACAATTTCTCTTGGAACACCAAAGCGAGTAAAAATATCCTCATAAAGAAAATGAAAAACTGAATTTTCAGTAGCAGATACTAATGCTTTGGCTTCTACCCATTTAGTAACATAATCAGTACAAACCAGTATATACTTCTTTTGCTTAGATGGTGGATTAATAGGTCCAATGAAATCTAAAGCCAATTTTTCAAAGGGTTCGATGAGTACCTGTGTTTGCAATGGCATTTCATTTGAAAGGGTAGGTTTCCCTACTCTTTGGCAGCTGTCACACCTTTTGACATATTGTTTTGCATCTTTGAAGAGGGAAGGCCAATAATATCCTAAAGAAAGGATTTTATAGGCCGTGCTTTTGTCTGCAAAGTGTCCGCCGCATGGTTCATCATGACATGCCTTAAGAATATCAGGCATTTCATCTTCCCTGACACATCTTCTGATCACAAGATCTGGCCCTGTTTTAAACAATTCGTTAGAAATCCATGAATATTTTGAACTCTCCCGAATAATTTTTCGTTTTTCACTTGGAAATAAATGTGAAGGTAGTTTCCCTGTAACCAAATAGTTAGCAATATCTGCATACCAAGGAGTCTTAATAGTTACCGCAAACAAGTATTCATCAGGAAACTTATCCTCTACAGGAGAATCTTCTTTAGTATTCTGAATCCTAGACAAGAAATCAGCTACTGTATTTTGTTTCCCTGGTCTATCCAACACAGTAATATTGAATTCTTGCAAAAGTAAGAGCCATCTTGTCACTCTGCCATTAGTAATAGGTTTGTTCATTAAATATCTAATTGCAGAATGGTCAGTATGAATAAAATTTTCATAGCCTGTTATGTAATGTCTAAACTTATTAATTGCATGAACAACAGCTAAAAACTCTTTTTCAGTCATAGTATAGTTCAACTCCGTGGGAGTCAAATTTTTACTGGTATAATAAATGGCATAAGGAACTAAATCTTTTTGACCCAACACAGCTCCTAGAGCTGTATCTGAAGCATCCGTAGAAATATGGAAAGGGAGTTTTCAATTTGGTCCTCTCAAGATAGGTGCTTCAGATATTCTTGTTTTCAAAGTTTCAAAAGCTGATTGACAATCAGGATCCCATTTAAATTCACAGTCTTTTGTAAGCAATTTGAAGAGTGGAGATGCTATTTTAGTGGAGTTTTCTATAAATCTTCTATAGTAACCAGTAAATCCTAGAAAACTTCTAACATCTTTTTGACAATTTGGAATAGGCAACTTGGAGATGACTTCAACTTTTGATCTATCAACCTTAATCCCATCTCCTGAAATATGATGTCCTAAAACAATCCCTTCAGTAAACATCACAAAGCATTTTTCATGGCTTAATGAAAGGTTTGTTTCTTTACATCTTATGAGAACTTTTTCCAAATTTTCTAATGCCTCTTCAAATGAATTACCATAAACTGTAAAATCATCCATATAAACCTCTACACAATCATGGATTAGATCAGAAAAATTCCTAGTACTGCTCTTTGGAATGTTGCAGGTGCATTACATAACCCAAAAGGAAGCACTCGGTAGGCAAAAGTTCCCCATGGACAAGTAAATGTGGTCTTATCTTGATCTTCAGGTGCTACCTAAATTTGATTATAGCCACTAAACCATCCAAAAATGAAAAGTACTTTTTACCTGCTAATGTATCTAATACCTGATCGATAAAAGGCAAAGGAAAGTGATCCTTCAAAGTTGCTTTGTTCAATTCCCTGTAATCAATGCATACCCTCCATTTACCATTTTTTTTAGGTACTATAACCAAAGGAGAAACCCATCGACTATCTGAAATTGGATAAATGAAGTTTACATTGAGTAGTTTTTGGAGCTCTTCTTTCACTATCTCCCTAAGATTTGGATTCATCCTTCTTTGAGGTTGTCTGATTGGTCTACTGTTTTCCTCAATATAGATATGATGGATGCAAGTCTTAGGATAAATACCTTTCATGTCAGTATACTCCCATGCAAATGCAGTAGAATGTTTTTGCAAGATTTTGAATAGTTCTTCTTGTTGTGACTTTTCCAGATGTTTGTTGATATTCAATGTTTTTCCTGGAAAAATCTCAATAGTAGAACTACCAAAATCTTCCATAGAGTAAAGAGACATTTGTCTTGATGATAAATATTCTATGTCAGATTCCAACTGAAATTGTGTGGGGTCATATTCTGAAGATGTCTCAAAATTTTCTAATGTGTTCAGAATTTGACTATCCTCACTGATTTCAGAAATGGTAAAGACAGGTTGTATAGTGTCCTCATCATCAACCCATTCATTATCTCCTACTTCTGTGATTGCTCTTGCTGGAGGATACAAATTGAATTTCTTTGTCGAATTACCATTAGAAATGTACATGTCCCCAGATCTACAACTAATAAAAGCATCAGCTGTGGCTATCCAAGGTCTTCCTAAGATAAGTGGGTGTCCTCCTAGATTAATCTTGGGAGTCAAAATC
Source organism: Pinus albicaulis (assembly GCA_034641835.2). Lineage (NCBI taxonomy): Eukaryota > Viridiplantae > Streptophyta > Pinopsida > Pinales > Pinaceae > Pinus > Pinus albicaulis. The sequence continues at coordinate 43,369 of JAXQQM020057820.1, forward strand.
ATAAAATCTACTGGATATTCCCAAGAATCTAAGGAGACTTAAATATCTTCTAATACACCATCTGGTTTAATAATTGATCGATCTGCAAGTTGCAGTAAAGTAGGTGTAAAAAGAAGGTTAGGAAGTTTTAGCTGGTCCATAGTCCGTCTACTCATAATGTTAATAGCAGCCCCTAAGTCAATCAATGTGTTTGGAATTTCTATCCCATTTATATGTGTCTTGACAATTGGACTTCCTGGATCTACATACTTCTGCATGGTAATTTTTCCCATCATGATATCTGCAATTTTTCCTACCAGGTAGATTCTTCTTGTATCTTTTAGTTTCCTTCCCGGTCTTTTAAAACTCAACTCCTTTATTGTTTTTGCTAGAATAGGAATCTCTCGAATGGCTTGTAGCAAGGGAATCTTGATACAAACATTCTTCAATTCATCTAGAAAATCATAGTTAGGCAACAAGATTTGTTTTTCCACCCCTTGTCAATTTGTAGTCTTTCGGGAAAAGGAGGTGTAGATGAAGATGCAGGTTGCTCAACTATAGGAGTTGTGGGTGTTAACTTTTCTTTTTCTTTTTGAATGTTTGAATTTTGAAGAGATGCTTCCTCAGAACCCTCATTGACTTTAAGAGAGTCCTCCTTAGAGGTATCTTGTTCTTGAATATCTATAGAAGGTTTTTCTAAAACTCTACCATATCTGAGTTGTACATCATTGAGAGGAACAATCATATAGGTAGGAAATTGTTGTCCTTCTACCATGTAAGTATTCTGAGGATTTTTATTGTTAGGATTTGGCAATGGCTGAGCTGGAAGTTGATTTGTCTTTTGTTGGTATGGGAGCATGAGTTGAGGATTTGGATTTTGTTGAGAAGGTTGTTGTTGTGGAAATTGCAATGAAAGTTGTGGATTTGGGTTTGGAAGTTGTGGAGCTTGTTGATTTTGAAAAGATGGAGGATATTGATAAAATTGAGCAAATCTCCCATAAGGATTTTGCATCCCTTGTACCCATGGCTGATATAGATTTTGATGTTGGGGCCAAGGTTGTTGCCAAGGATTCCAATTTGGTGGGGTTTGAAGATTCATAGGGTTGTTAAACCCTTGAGTTTGTTGTCCCTGCCAAGGTCTTCTTGCAACAAAACAGAGAGATTCTACTGAATTTGGGTCTTCTTGAAAGATAGCTTTGAGTCCAGGAATTGAAGGACAATCCTTGATCTCATGATTCTCTGAGCAAATCATACATGTTTCTACAACTTTTGCATCCAAGGGACATTCCCTTAAAGCATGTTTCTTCCTACATTTCGGACAAAAGATGGCTAAAGCATCTGTTTCTGCTTTCTGCTTGTTTTGGATTTTAAGGGTGTCTAGTTGTTCACTAAGGCTCCCTAAGATATCAGTTTTGAACTCATCAAGCATATTACCAATCTCTTCCCTACTTACTGATCTAGTTGCAGATTTGTTAGCCCTAATAAGAGAAGGATCCCTAGGCCCTTTTCCTGTTTTAGATTTTCCTCTTGAGAGATGGACACATAGTTCTGTTATGCCATGAAGTGGAAGTTGAGAAATGTCTCCTTTCCCCATCATGTTTAAAATATATATCCATTCATCTCTAATGGCTTTTAATATGAGGGCTTTCAAGGTTTCATCATCTAAGTTGCTCATCTTTTCTCTTTTCAAGTTGTATTGAAATATTTCAAGTAAGTCTTCCAAATTTTCATCTTCTTTTTGCATCATTTTGAATACCTCATCCTTGTGATTGGTGGGCATACAATAGTCCAAGTATCTATCCAAAAATTTTTGTTTCATATCATTCCAAGTCCTAATAGATTGGGTGGCTAATCCCATGAACCATTTCAAAGCAGCTCCCTTCAATGTTGAAGGAAACAGTTTGAGTTTTTGAGATTCTTCCATATAGTCATAGGTTCGGCACACGACTTCAAACTCAAACAAAAATGTTTTAGGATCCTCACTTCGAAATCCATAAAAGTTGGGGAGGACAGATGGTGAGATATTTTTCATTGTTGTATGAGTTTCCTCATCAACTATAGGGAATCCAAACAAGTTATCTCCTTCCCTATTTCTTCCATTATTATCTTCACCATTGTTGTCTCCATTGTTTCCTCCTCCTCTACCTCTACCTCTACCTCCAAATCCATCTATTATTTCTTCTGCCATGATAGTTTCTTTAGAGTCCTTAAAGTCCTCTGGTTCTTCTATCAAGGGAGGATGAGAGGGAGTCTCTTTGTTTTCTAAATGGGATTTAGTAGGTGGTATAGGAGAATCCTCTAATTCAGCTGTTCCTTGAATTCCAAAAATCTTAAGGCTAGGGGTAGATGGTGGTGATTCTTGTCTATGCCTTGAAGAAGATGGAGTTGTAAAAATCGAACTCTTGGCTTTAGCTATAAACCTTCCCCTAGAATCTCTTGCTCTATGCATGTCATTTTTTTTATTTAGGGATAATAATTCTCTTTCTGATCTTCCAGATCACACTAGGTGCAAGAAGAGAGCATACTTAAGAAATTACTAAACCAATAACTCTCTTTTCTGATCCTCCAGATCACACTAGGTGCAAGAGGAGAGCATACTTCAAGAAGTTATCAATTTTTCCCTTCTTTTATTATTTTGTTTTTTTTTTTTTAAGAAATTGGCTACCTAGTTACACTTCCCCGGCAACGGCGCCAAAATGTTTGGTCAATTTAGTGTGTCCTAAATTGCTACATTAATTTATCAATCCGGGATTCGTAAGCTGATGAAGTGTGGCACACTATATGTGCAAGATAACCTATTTCTTATATTTTTGTCGTTTTTAGTTTTCTAATGTGAGATGGAAATTCTAAAATAAAAACAAGTATGGTTATGATTGTTCAAGGCAATGATATCCTTTATAATGATTTACCAACTTGAAACTTCAAAAGGAATTTGAAACATACAATGACAAAACTTGAAAGGAAATGAAAATGTGTTGCTAACCTAGTAAATCAAAACACTGATATTGAGCATGAAAACCAAACTATCCTTGCTGTTGTCTAAACACAAAAGAAACTATGCTTAAAGAAATCCAAGAATTGCAACAAAGTAAATCTAAATCAAATTACATCAACTTATATTCTGATCCCTCGCCATTAGTCCAGCTATGGATTTCGGAGGTAACCATAAACAACTTGAGCAATCTGATATCTAATTTGCAGAAAAAGAAACTAATATCAAACTACACACTCATACTTCAATCCCTCACCATCAGTCCAGCTGTGGCTTTCAGAGGTAGCTGAAAATGACATGAGCAATTTAATATATCTAACTTGCAGAAAGTAAACTAATATCAAACTACACACTCATACTTCAATCCCTCACCATCAGTCCAGCTGTGGCTTTCAGAGGTAACTGAAAATGTCATGAGAAATTTAATATATCTAACTTGCAGAAAGTAAACTAATATCAAACTACACATTCATACTTCAATCCCTCACCATCAGTCCAGCTGTGGCTTTCGGAGGTAACTGAAAATGACATGAGCAATTTGATATATCTAAATCCGACTACTGAAGCAAATGACCAAGACTGAAATAAAAAAAGCAGTACTTAAATTAAACAAAAACTAAGAAAAGTAAATTAGTAGCAGAACAATATTGATTCCATGTCATTATTCAAAAGATATGCAAATGCCCGGGCTTCCTATTTGAAATCTGAAACGAGAACACTGATCAGTTAACATAAAACATGAAATATTATGGACAGAAATAAAGTGTAAAGCATGAAAGATTATAAACAGAGATGAAGCATAAATACCATGAAAGATGCAATGTATAAACACATGAATGACTTATGGCACAATGAGCTTAAAGAAATAAAACAAGAACTATACAATAATGCACAAAACCTCAGCGTGTGCAGGGGCCCTTTGCACCAACCTTAGCAACAGCCTTCAAGTACGAATTACGCTTGGAAACAGAGTCTTCTTATATATTAAAATGCAGTCATAACAGAGAGGTGATATTACGGCACAGTGGCAACGTAATTACATTACAGAGCTATCTGGAGGCTAATGGAGACTAATAAAAACTAACTCTTATGTGTATGAAAACGCGTTATTTATAACTGAAGGTGATATAACTAATTCCCTAAAGTTTATGCTGATAGAAAACACATAAACCATTACATCCAGAGATCTAGGATCATGGCCGCGTTGAGGAGTAAATCTATGAAGAGTGGATGTTGGATTCGGCTTATGGAGCCGTGTACAGGTGTTGATGTGTCTCCCGTAACTCAGAAACGGCCATACAAATCTTCACGTGCTGAGAAACAGAGTCCTGTCACCGTGGGACTCTACGGTTGACTTCCACTTGGCCACCTTTGACCACAGCCTCCTTAGGTGAATTTGCTCGAGCCAATAGGACACGATCCATGTCCACATCATTTCTGACTTGCCTATGTGGCTCGTTTTTCCTGAAGACACCGGTAACATAGACTTTCACAAAATGGCTGCGGAAAGTTGCAGCAGCTGCGGAAAGTGGCAAGATTCCGCAGCTAAATGAACAAAAATATAAATCAAACAGCAGACAAAAAATATAGTTAAAAACCATTTTAGATGCTCTTTTTCAATTAATATACAATGATATTGACAACTTGGAAGGTTCAGGTGAGTGAAAAAGGTCTAGGAAGATGTATAAGAAAGATGCAGTTTTGAGACTCAACATGCACTTTATTACGTACAAGAGTGATGTCTTTTTTACTTTAATACCTTCAAATCTTTCACTAAGAAGAAACCCTCACTTTCTATTAAGAAACTACACACAAATAATGGGGGGGAGGGGGGGTTGGGGGGCTGGGGCGGTATGTAGATCAAACATTTAAGGATTTTTATAGAGAACTTGAAATTCAACATCAACACTTTGTTACTTACACCCTTCGACAAAATGGTGTTGTTGAAAGAAATAATTAGACAATAAAAGAGATGGGAAATTACATGATTCATTCCAAGAACATGGCACATTTTTTGGGTTGAAGCAGTGAATTGTGCCAAATGCATTCATAATGAAATGCCTCACAGGGTTTTGTTACATATGACTCTAGAAGAAGTTTGGAGCCATGTTAATCCTAGGGTATGTATACTTAAAGTATTTGGTAGTCCAACACGCACCTTACTTCCTTATCAAAAGCACAAATATTGGAGAATAAGATCCTAATGAACTCTTAGCTAAATTGAGAGGGGGGGATGGAATTAGTTTAGCACATTCATGGACATTTAAAACTCTTTTCATTCAACTCAATTACACCTTCAGTTCATAAGCAGCTTAATACATAATGAATCAAAAAACTTAATGTGTGTAAAGCAAGTAATTAAGCAGATTAAAACATCACATCAGCACGTAAGCATCAAGCACATAGACAATAGATATAAGTGGAAACCCATAAGGGAGAAAACCACATCTTATTATTGTTGTGATGCAAATGCAAGCTCCAACTCCCTCTCACCACTGATTTTCTATAGGTTCCAACCTACAGGAGGATACTACCTCAAATTCTGCAAGCTACAACTTGCAAGGAAGCTCCAACTCCCATTTATTTTCTACAGGCTACAACCCACAGGAGGCTCCTACCTCAACCAGCTCCAACTGGACATCTATCAAGCTACAACTTGAAATGGAAGCACCAACTCCCATGTGTTTTTGTACAGGCTACAACCCACAAGAGGCTCCTACCTCAACCAACTACAACTGGACATCTATCAAGCTACAACTTTATATGGAAGCACCAACTCCCTCACACTACAATAAAATCATATGCTGATTTACCTGGATATCAACTCTATTTTACTCCTTCACTGCTGCCTTTTCAACCTTCATATCTACTTCATATCAGCTCTTGATATGCACAACATCTCTATCAGTCCTCTCTTATTATTTCACTCTCCAACCGTCGGCATATTTCTTATATTCTTATGCTCTCTTCCATTTTGTAGCTTTCTAACAATCTTCAACTTTCTTCAATTATGTTGCACACACACACACACTCTCTCTCTTTCTCTATGTTTTTGTAACTTTCTGCACATGGATATTACCTATTTTATACAGATAGCTTCATGGTTGTTTGCATTATATAGGGAATATGAAGTGAACAGGCACGATTCTTGCCTTTCACCCACTCATTTCCTCACTTAGCATATTTTGAATTATACAACAATATATACAATCATTACAATATAAAATTGGAGTTTTTCTTTGCTTATGGAGACTTGCCTTTGCATCACAAACAATATAAAAATAAATAATACATTTTCACTTACAATCAATTATTTACTCAGCCCATCAGTTTCTTCACTTTGCTGTGCATTTTTCCTCTTCTGCTTGTTGTCTTTGTGTCTTTTCTGCTTCTGCCGTTATATTCCACCTTTGCTGCATAACTGCCCCTTTTAGCCCGACTCTTCTTCCATGTTCAGCCCCTTCGTTAGCTTTACTGTCATAACACTGTTCTGCCCAAGCTCCTGGTCCTTTGATTTGGGTTAAGATCATTTCTTTGTGACCTTTCGGATATGGCCCACATACAACTCCCTTTATACACGCAGCAGATTAAAAATCCAAGCTTTAATCAACATACATACGTTTATCGATCAACAACGCATCTATATATATATATATATACGATTAGCAATAAACATAGTAAAATTTATAATATGGCACATATAACATACACGGAGCAAGGGCTATTGGGTCCCACAGTGCTTGACCAATCATACCTCATCGCAAATGCTTTCTCGCAGGTTTCTCACTCTACCATTAGCGAAAAACCTTAAACCATGCGATCTGTGATCTGCAATCTGCGCTCGAGCGCGGTGCTGCCATGTGGAATCCCTTCATCACATTGTATCGCTTGATCCTTACTGCATCACAACCAAAACAACATACCTTGCGAGGTCTTCGAAGTTAAACCCTATTTCTTGTAGGATGCGATGTTGTGCAAGGTCAACATGTGTCCCTCCATTTCACATCGCAAAAACTTTAACTTAACTTGGAGTCGCCTTCCTGCTATCCCTTAAGCATTACGATGTGCAGTCTTGCGATTTTCCATCCGTCATTGATCTTCCCCCAGATCTAACGGTCCTCATCTTATCGCACTTCGTAATTTATAAGGTTTACTTTGTGGTTATACTCTATTTCTTGCGATCCGCGATGATACTCCATGCCAACACGTGTCTTCTCCATTTCGCATCGCAAATACTTTAACTTACCATGCGACGCCTTAATACTAAACTCTTAAATCTTGTGATTTGAAAAATCACTGCTAATGCGATTCGATCTACACCATCCATCTCTTGCCTTCACTTTTGTGATCTAATCCCGACCGTCCGTTCACCTCCCTTGGAATTCTTCAAACAATTCTTTGCCTTAGAAGATTTTTCATTTTTTTACACTATCCCACTCTGTAACTCCGGTTTTTGCACGTTGTTCCTCCTATGCTTGTCTTTGTTAATGAATTTCATCCTGTGTTATCACAATCGACATATACTGATTAAAGCCCTCTCTTTCTCTCGCCTCTCGCCTCTCTCTCTTGGCTTAATCATATTTTTGTAAGATCTCTGGTCCTCGTTGTGTCTGGCGAATTCGAATGCCTTCATCTATCTCTGCCTCTTTGATGTCTCTACTCCATTCAATTCCTCCCCTGTCTTGACTACTTATCTGTTGCGTTTGCTGCCTCTGCGGTAATCTCTGCATCTCTACTATTTTTGCTTCTTTGTTGCCTTTGGTTCCTTCTTATCTGCATTCTTTTCCTCTGCTGCATTCGCTGCCTCTCTACATTCGTTGCTTCTTAGCTTTTGTTGCTTCTATGTCTTTGTTGTATCTCTGTTGCATTCGCTGCCTCTCTACGTTCGCTACCTCTCTTCTTTTGTCACTTCTCTGTCTTTGTTATATCTTTGCTGCCTTTGGTGCCTTTCGTTTCTTTTTTCTACCTTAACTACCTTAATTTCCTTTGTTCTTTTGTTGCTTCTTTGCCTTAAATAATTACGCTAAAGCTTCTCCATGCTGCTCGTTTGCCTCTTTGTTGCTTCTCTCTCCTTTAGATTATACTTATATTGATGCTCCTTTTCCTCTCTGCTCCTTTTCCATCAATGATAATTCTGGTGTAACTCCTTTCTTATCCTTTTCCATCAATGAAAATATTTCCAACAGTCTCCCCCTTTGTCATTGATGGCAACACATCCACCAATACTCCAATAATTCCTCCAGGACTTCCTCCCCCTTTCATTCTGAGAAGTTTATTTATTCCTCTGCTTGCTTTTTAGAAGAGCCTTCCTTATTTTGCTTAATTTTCCTCCCCCTTTGACATCAATGGAAAAGGGTTGCACATATCCTAGTGTAGATTCTATCTTTTCATTTCCTCTCTCTAAGTTTTGTTTAGGCCTTCTTCTTTTGACTTTGTACCTTGCTGCTCCAGACTGGTGTAGAAGAGTTGTTGGGAGAACAATTTTGAGAATCATTGAACTTGTATATACATAGTAAGTTGATACCATCCCAAATCACAAAATCCTTGCACTTGTTTACAGTTGAAAGTGATGATAAGGACACTTCATAAAACAAACTTATATAATAAGACTTATATGATCATAGATGCATCATTGGAACAATACTAAAATACTGAGAATGCTCCATACGACATATAAAGTCTGCTTCAAATATACTTCAGTCCATATTATGATCTTCATCAGGGATACAAATCTCTCTTTAATGGTGAAATACCAACAAATCCTTTCTGTTGAAGTATGCTTTAGATGAATCAATAATAGACTCTTGAGCTTCAAATGTAAGATTGACACAACTAGTCCTTCATACTTCAGATACTTTAACTGTTATATCATGATGATCTTCAGCAAAACATCTTCAAGTTGTTTAATTGAAATCTTAGCAAATAGACTTCACACAGTTTTATGAAAGATCTTAAGAAATAGGCCTTGAAGATATATATGTACTGACTTGAGGAAGACATTCATTTATATCTAGAAATAGATATTGCTTCAATGCTCAATATACTACTTCAAGTGTAAACAAGATAATGATCCTTTTGCACTTTCATTGACCTTTTTATGCTTTAATAATGCAGATAACGTTGGGTATACTACCTTGATGTACTTCTTCCATAATACTATAATATTGAGGACATGTACCATACCACTACTTCACTGATAACATTCGGTATTCTACTGATAGGTGGGTTGCTTGATCCAAATACCAATTGATACTAATTTGATAAACTATGCAGTAATTTCACTTCATCTTGCACATGCACCCATAGTTAAGACAACCTTAATAGTTTCTATTATTGAGCTCTCCACTATTCTTAACATCAATCATCAATATACTGAATCTGATCTTCGCATCATTAACCTTTTGCTTATTCTGTCATTCTGGTTTAAAAGAATGCCACTGCATATTCCTTTCTAGGACTGCTTCAGAATCATTGTTGCTCTATATACAATTCAACTGTTCTAACATAATGATCTTTGGGAAGGAATATTCAATTTATTTACTTTGAATATACAAGGGTGGACCACTCATAGTTTTATCACTCATTTAACAACTTTCCTCCAAGGGGGCCTTCTATAGATGAAATATGGAATGATATAATGATGATAAAAATTTCTCGTACTCATCCTTCTTAAATTTGTTTCATTGTTAACTCATGTAGTGTGATGCACAGTGTGATCACCCTCTATGGATCTTTCCAGTTCTATAGCTCAAAGCATATTTTTTGTGATTTTAATCATTCATCACTTAGTGTGTTGTTGTCTTCTTAGCTTACATATTCATGGCTGATGTTCCCTCTACCACCATGGCGGATTGCTGCCTTCTCTCCTTCCATCAACCTGTTGGCTATTGAATGCTTCAGGTATTCTTCTTCCTCTATAGTTCTCTGTTAGAGGAATTGTCCTTTCCCTTTCTAAACTTTTAGTTGTTCTTATTCCATGGAGCTCTTCTTATACTACTTTTATGGGGACTAATTATGAACTGCTCTCCCCCTGGGATGTTGTTTCTTATTTATTATCGGTTGGATATTTGTGTTGCTTCCTAAAGCATCTCCCCCTGAGACTATGATGGATTCATTATTTTATTGAAGTAACAGAATCCCCCTTTCTCTTTTCCTTCCATACTTTATTGGGGTTCTTCATAATGTCTTCACTTCTTTTTGATTAACAGTTTTGTTTGATTTGATTGGATTCCATCATTTGTCTAGAGTTCTTTAATGTATATGGCAGCTTACAGTGTTTTGCTTTGTGACCAATCTTGTGGCATACATAAATTCTTATTTTACCAAGGTACGTTTGAGCTTATGTATAATATTTTGTGCTCCCTTTTGAACATAATTTACATTCAACAAGTTTATGTCTAAAATCATTGCATGCATAACAGTAGCCATGGAAATGATTTGTGTACCTAGTGATCGGTTTTCTTCTCCATTTGTTTGCTTGAGGTAGTCTTTTCATTGGCTACATCTTTCGTTGGATGGACTGGATTTTCTTTGTCTTATAGTATGTCGCAGTATGTTCAGGTTTGTGGCAATCAAAACAAGTGATACTTCACACAGGAGGAAGGAACTTCCTTTGACATCTTCCAAATTTTTTCAATTCATCCTTAGGTGCATATGAGACTTTAGCAGTTGACTGTTTCTTCCTCTCATTATCTGTCCTTTCATGTTGCTTCTTGTTTCTGTTTGTTTATTTACAAATCATGTTCTTGCTAGCTTCTACTTCTGTAGGAATCTTTTGAGTTGCTTCCGTTACAACTTTTACAAAAATGATATTCTTGTTATCTTCTACCTTGGACTTAATAGTTTCTCCTTCATAGCCTATCCCAGTCTTTATGAGAGGACATCTTTGAGCATTTAGTATTTTTTTCAAACTATTTAGAGATTTTCATTCATGGAGTGTTCATAGATAACTCCCTTTGGGGATTTTCTAGTTTATTTCTCAGGCCTACTACTTCTTCTTCCAATTTCTCTTGCTCGTGATGTTTATCTTTAATTTTCTTAAGCAGAATGCCTTCCACCTTCCTATATTCTTCAAGTTAAACTTTCAACTGAATGAGGTTTTCCGAATCAGGTTCTTCCTTTACATACTTTAGGAGAATGTCTTGTTTTCTGCACTTGAGTCTAAGTCTATCTATTTCCTCCAGGGAACTCCTTAGCTCCCCCTCAAGATCTACCTCACCTTCTTCCTCATCTTCTTGAAGGAATCCTTCAAGCTCTTCCTTGGCCATCAACACAAATTCAGAGGTTCCTTCCTCATTTGAGGATTCATCTAAGCTTTCAAATGCACTGCTATCTTGTTGAGCATAAAATGATTTTCTATTGACTCTCTTCCCTTTCTGCCATTTATTTATTTTGTTTTTCTCTGTCTCTTGTGGTTGGTTCTTTGTGTTAGGGTCCTATAATAATAGGATTCATAATTTTTGAATTGACTTTGATAGTCCTGTAAATATGTACATACCTTGCTTTCTGCAAGTTGTTTTCCCATATTTGAAAATAATAAAAAATGAAAAGAGGGTAAAAGTCCTAAAATAAAGATCAAAGGACTTAGAAAAATATAGACCCCAAAAGACAAAAAGAGATCAAAATAGATCATGAAAGTTTTGCTAGTCTAAATGCCACTACTTTAGTTTACTTTTGTAAATAAGATTGTGTGCAGCGTTTCCTAAATGCCACAATCCATAAGGGTCAAACAACTTAAACTTGACCTCTCATGCTTTAAATTTCATGTTTTAGATAGAGAATAAAGATATGTCAAATAGTATACACTTGAAAAATCAGTAGATTAAATAAAGAATAAATGAGGAGCTCAACAGTTTAATCTGAGCCCTCGGATGAAATAAGGTTAGACTCAGATAGTTTTTATGCTTTGAAAGAAAATGGATTTAGGGTTGCAAGCTTAATGCACCCTTAAAAATGAAGTAAAAAATGTTAGAACTAAAGATGGGTAGGTAGAAAGTAGTTGAGAAAGCATGTAATAAAGCATCATCGGGCAAAATTTACTAATTTCCCCTCCCCTACAATTATTCAGTATTCTAAACTATCAGTTACAAAGACTCAGAGCATTTCTCTAACTTCTGTTAGGACCGGACCCAAGGCTCGATGACTGATTGGTTAAAAATATTGAATCCCTACCCAAAACTCACATTCATCAGCATTTATCCTTCATTTCATAAATCATAATCCCTTTCTTAAGTAAAAACCCATTTTTTACTTAGTAAATGTAAAACCTTAAGTAACTAATTTCATTTACCTTTCAAAACACTCAAAACCCATGAAATACATTTTATCCTAATTTAAAAGTGTGAAAAACAAAAGAAACAACAAATGCTTTATTTTATCTATCATTTTCACTTTCCTTAGATTTAAAACATGTAATTTCATATCCCCTACACTTCACCCTTTATTTCATATTAACTACTAACTATATATATATTAATTCCTTAAGTTATACCCGCTCGCATAGTATTTAAAACCTTTATATTTAAAATAACCCACAAACCCAATATTTAAGTTTTAACCTATGGTTATATATCCCATGTGACGAAAATAAAACCTGCCCTTTCTCCCCATAGGTTTAAATGTATCAAATATAATAAAATCCCTGCCCCTATGGTTCTTAAACACTTGTCAAAAGGTTTTTTATACCATATAATATAAACCCGTGCCCATGTATTGGTTAAAAAATTGGTTAAATGTTTTAATTAAAACATATGTGACATTACCTCTCGCACTATTTTACAACCCAAAGTTTTAAACTAATTAAATGTTTTACTTATAAGGTTTAAACAAACCATCCTGACGCATATATGAAAACCCCAGCCCCACTCCAATCTTGATGCATCTTGTGATCATATCTTATCCGTTCACATAAACCTTCGATGATCCAACGGTGTATAAATGATATCGCAAATAAAGTTGCCTGCATTAAACAATTTCATTTCCACGCAAAATAGGCAGTTTTTCCTTTTTCTCTCTCCTCGATGTGGCACATTCTTATTGGATCGCATTCAATCCATTCAAAACCATTTACCACTTCAGATGCACGCGATAACCACTTGCATTTTTTTACCCTTTGAGCCCGAAAAGCACCAGTTTTCCTTATGTGATTGACATTAATTGCAGGTCAGTTTAAACCTAAATTTCCAAATAAACCCCAAAATCGCTCCATTGATCCCTTTTCTGCATTCTCCGACTGTATTGTTCCTCCCGATTAAAGAAAACCAAGCCTGTGATGCACTTTTAAGCCTAGAACCAGTAAAAAGCCTGAATTTGTTATTAAAGACTACTGGAAGACTCCATAAAGCCTCCAGATACCACAGACCTGTCAAAAACACATCAAAACCTATTTCAAAGACCAATAACTGCGTATAACAGGTATTTCTCTAAAAATTGAGCCTGTTATTGATTTGAAAAGACCTTAATAAAGAGAAAATCTAGTTAGCTAATTTAAGCCTAGAAATCCTCTGAAGGTAACCTAATCCTTTGTGCTTGAGTTCAAAATATTTTTAACCCAATTAGCCATTGAAAAAGCCCAAGAAACCCTGTTTCTTGTTTCCTAACCAGTGAAAGTCTGTAAATCAGTTGAAGATTGAAACTTAAAGGAAAAATCCAAAAAAAGAATCATATTCTCCCTGTTTTAATCCAAGAACCCCCGTTAAAGTCAAAAATACTTCTGTAAACTATTTAATCTTACAGAAGTATGCAGAAAACCTAAAAACAAGAGTTCCTAAGATCTGAAGGTCAAAATTATGAGAAAACCCTTGCTATGGAAAAAATCCTTTCACTATATTCCTTGTTCCCTATAATCATTACTGGCTTCCCTTCAAACTAGGTTTTTATTAACAAATTGTTTGATTGGGCCAAATAGTTTCAATACTAGTTGACAAAATTGTTTTCTCCAAATTCTCAAATTTGAATTCAAAAGCTTCATTCAACAAATAGTTTGTATACAAAGAAAGGATTAAATCAAAGTCGTAGAGAGATAAAAATGATGAAATTACATAGTGAATGGTACAAGTGAAATAATAATTCACAGTGACAGTGAAAACAGAACAGTCAAAGAGCAACAGAGTTAAAGTGTATCAGATGAAAGTCAGAGTGAAAGTCAAATTAGACAAAGTTACAGAGCAGTCAAGATAAAAAGTAAAAGTAAATACAGAAGAAGTAATGGTTAAATAGAGATGAAAATACTTTCACCAACAATGAAATTTATCCAAAGTGAAAGTAAAAATAATTAAAAGAACAAAAAGGTTAAAAGATGAAAACAGAGCATGAAGGGACATTTTTGCAAAAATTTCATGTTTAAGTCATAGTTTTTCATAAACTATTTTGGACAATCCAAGATGAATTTTGCCAAACGGAAGGGGGTCTCTTGTTCCTAAGAGACCCAACTACAAAATCATGTCTCACTTTGTGCACAGATATTACAGAATGAGAGATACATGCACATTTTTACAGCCTAGTTTTCAGACTGTGCAAAGATCTGTTTTAAACATCTTTGTGCAGAGCCTATTGTGAACAGTTGGAATTGAATTTTGGGAAACTGAGAGAGGTTTATTTTAGTAACATATTTATCTACAAAAAACTCTTCCAAGTTTTACATATCTATTTCAGATTGAGATATACAAAGGTATCATTGACCCCAAGTTTGTAGAATTTCTGGAGCAGAATGCATAAAGAAAGGAGACAGTTAGTGACTTCGATGCCTCATCATCAACTAAGAGTTGAGATAAAATTTGAATTATTTTATTTGTAACCATCAATCCATAAGTATAGTGCCAAATAGATTCATTAGTTTTGAGTGTCCTTTTATTAAGTTCTATTTATGTAAAATAGTTTGAAATATTTGTAAACCAATCTTGATATTTTTTTCAAGATATTTTAGTTTAGAATTTGTATAAATACTTCATCCTTTGAAGTGTTGGTGTGGAATAAATTGTTGAAGATTTATATAGTTATTTTTGTGGACTTGAAGGCTTTTTTTGTTTCAAATTTTGAGTAGCAGACTAGATCAGATCAACTAGCATCATATTTCAGGATTCATGTGATGAGCTATTTGGAGTGAAGTATTTTCTAAAATTGTCATTGTTATATTTATTTGTTACATGCAATCCATTATGTGTTCTAAATTTGAATGAATGAATAGGAGGATTACTTCAAGATTTGTTAAAAGCACCCTGTCTTAACTATTTGTCATTTCTATGTTTCCATCTGATTTCCAATGTAGGGAACCCTTAATTGCTCCCTCTCTCGTTTGACCTCTACCTAATACTTCCCTTTTACAGACCAAAGAACCCTTCATTGCTCTTTATACCGATCATACCATCTCATAAAACAGCTTTCCAAGATCTCCAAGGGTTATCTATCTTGCCCTGAAAATATTTGACTTTTTGACCTTGATCCCAGCTCTGTATGCTTGATTTTTGACTCCTTAGCCCAATGGAAAAATAGATTTCCCACTATCTATCTCTTCTAGTGACTTTTCCCACCAAACCAATCAAAAACAAAACCAATTTCACAATCATAACTAGCCTCACATTTTATAAAACAAAACAAATTTAAATCTTATAGAGAGAGCCCTCTCTGAACCCTAGGAAGGCTAGATCCTAGAGTTTAAAAGTTGGTCTGTGGTTACCTCGGTGATTTCTATCTTGAACTTGGAGAAATTACTGAGTGAGAACACTTTGTTTTCTTATGAGGACATTTAGATGCATAGTGCCCCACTCTTCCATAGTTAAAGCACTTAAATGGAAGTTTACCTTTGTATTTACATGTGCCTTTATCCAATATTCTGACGAATTTGGCCTCTTCTTCATCTGAGCATGAACATGTATCTTCCTTCTCTTTCATGCACTTATATACCTTAAAGGTTTCCTCCCTCACATTTGACTTCCCTTGTGAAAGTCTATTTCATAAGTTGTTAAGTTTCCAAGCAATTGGTTCGTGGTAAAGGTTTCCCAGTTTGATGTTTCTTCTATGGCTGAAACCTTAGGGTTAAAATTGGATGGTAAAGATATCAATATATTTTGCACAATTACACATTCCTTAATGGGCTCTCCTAGAGCTTTCATGTTATTCACAATTTCTGCAACCTTTAAGAAGAAACTGGCTATATCTTTATCTTTATTCATTTTTACATTTTCAAACTGAGCTCTATAGGTTTGCAGCTTGGCCATATTCACCTTTTTATCTCCCTCATGGATACTTTCTAATCTATCCCATATTTATTTTGCAGTCACACTGTGCATTACCTTGAGAAATTTAGACTCACACAGATTGCTCAAAAGTGCATTCATGTCTTTTGCATTGGCCACGAAATTTTGTTTGGCATCTTTTTCTGTGTCAGTATCCTTTGGAGGATATCCTTCTTCCACAGCAGCCCAAACTTCTATTCCTAAAGACATTATGTATGTCCCAATTCTTATTTTCCAGAAAGCGTAGTTTGTGTCAATAAAAAATGGGGCTTTATTTGTAGAGCATCCTTCTAGGCTAGCCATCTTGGGGACCTAGCATCTCCTTCCAATTTTTAAACTGATACAGAAGTAACTGGCTCTGATACCAATTGATGAACTCTTAGCTAAAATGAGATGGGGGGGGAGGGGGGTGAATCAGTTTAGTACATTCATGGAAATTTAAAACTCTTTTCATTCAACTCAATTACACCTTCAATTCATAAGAAGCTTAATACATAATGAATCAACAAACTTAATGTGTGTAGAGCAAGTAATTAAGCAGATTAGAACATCACATCAACACGTAATCATCAAGCACATAGACAGAAGATTAAGTGGAAACCCATAAGGGAGAAAACCACATCTTATTATTGTTGTGCTGCAAAGGCAAGCTCCAACTCCCTCTCACCACTAATTTTTTATAGGCTCCAACCTATAGGAGGCTACTACCTCAAATTCTGCAAGCTACAACTTGCAAGGAAGCTCCAAATCCCATCTATTTTCTGTAGGCTACAACCCACAAGAGGCTCCTACCTCAACCAGCTCCAACTGGACATCTATCAAGCTACAACTTGAAATGGAAGCATTGAATCCCATGTATTTTTCTGCAGGTTACAACCCACAGGAGGCTCCTACCTCAACCAGCTACAACTGGACATCTATCAAGCTACAACTTGATATGGAAGCACCAACTCCCTCACACTACAATAAAATCATAAGTTGATTTACCTAGATATCATCTCTGTTTTACTCCTTCTTCACTGCTGCCTTTTCAGGCTTCATATCTGCTTCATATTAGCTCTTAATATGCACAACATCTCTATCATTCCTCTCTTATTCTTTCACTCTCCACCCGTCTACAGCTTTCTTATATTCTTCTGCTCTCTTCCATTATGCAGCTTTCTAACAATTTTCAACTCTCTTCAATTCTACTGCACACATACTCTCTCTCTCTCTCTCTCTTTGCTTTCGTAACCTTCTACACATGGATATTACCTATTTTATACAAATAACTTCATGGTTTTTTGCATTCTACAAGGAATATGAAGTGAATAGGCATGACTCTTGCCTTTCACCCACTCATTTCCTCACTCAGGATATTCCAAATGTTACAAAAATATATACAATCATTACAGTATCAAATTGGAGTTTTTCTTTGCCTACGAAAGCTTGCCTTTGCATCACAAACAATATAAAAATAAATAATATATTTTCAGTTACAATCAATTATTTACTCAACCCATCATTTTCTTCGCTTTGTTGTGCATTTTTCCTCTTCTGCTTGTTGTCTTTGTGTCTTTTCTGCTTCTACCATTATATTCCACCTTTTTCTGCATAACTATCCCTTTTAGCCTGACTCTTCTTTCGCATTCAGCCCCTTCGTTAGCTTTTTTGCTGTAACACTATTCTGCCCGAGCTCCTGTTCCTTTGATTTGCATTCATATCATTTCTTTGTGACCTCTGGGATATGACCCACATACAACTCCCTTTATACATGCGGCGGATTACAAATCCGAGCTTTAATCAACATACATACGTTTATCGATCACCATCGCATATATATATATAACATACATACGATTAGCAATCAACAGCGTAAACTTTATAATATGGCACATATAACATACATGGAACAAGGGCTATTGGGTCCCACAGTTTTTGACCAATCATATCTCATCGCAAATGCTTTCTCAAAGGTTTCCCACTCTACCATTAGAGATAAACCTTAAACCATTCGATCTGCTATCTGCGCTCGAGCGTGGTGTGCCACGTGGACTCCCTTCATTGCATCACATTGCTTGATCCTTACAGCATCGCAACCAAAACAACATACCTTGCGAGGTCTTCGAAGTTAAACCCTATTTCTTGCGAGATGCGATGTTGCGCAAGGTCGATATGTGTCCCTCCATTTCACATCGCAAAAGATTTAACTTAACTTGCAGTCCCCTTCCTGCTATCCCTTAAGCGAAGTGATGTGTGGTCTCGTGATTCGTCAACTGTCATTGATCTGCCCCCAGATCTAATGGTCCTCATCTAATCGCACTTCCCACTTTATAAGATTTACTTTGTGGTTATACTCTATTTCTTGTGATCTGCAATGTTGCGTCCTGCCAACACATGTCTTCTCCATTTCGCATCGCAAATGCTTTAACTTACCATGCAACACCTTACTGCTAAACTCTTAAATGTTGCGATTTGGGAAATCCCTCCTAATGCGATTCGATCTCCCTCATCCATCTCATGCCTTCACTTTTGCGATCTAATCCTGACCATCCATTTTCCTCTCGTGGAATTCTTCAAAGAATTTTTTGGCTTAGTCGATTTTTCGTTTGTTTACACTGTCCCACTCTGTAACTCCAGTTTCTGCACGTTTTTCCTCCTGTACTTTTCTTTGTTAATGAATGTCATCCTGAGTTATCACATTCAACATCTACTGATTAAAGCTCTCTCTTTCTCTCGGCTCTTGCCTCTCTCTCTTGGCTTTATCATCTTTGAGTAAGATATCTGGTCCTTGCTGTGTCTGGAATATCTGAATGCCTTCATCTATCTCTGCCTCTTTGCTGTCTCTGCTCCATTCGTTGCCTCCATTGTCTCGGCTGCTTCCCTACTGCGTTTTTTGCCTCTGCAGTAATCTCTGATTCTCTGTTATTTCTGCTTCTTTGCTGCCTTTGTTGCCTTCTTAGCTACATTCGTTGCCTCTACTGCATTCGCTGCCTCTCTGCTTTTGCTACTTCTTTTTCTTTGTTGTATCTCTGTTGCATTCGTTGCCTCTCTACATTCACTGCCTCCCTTATTTTGCTGCTTCTCTGTCTTTGTTGTATCTCTGCTGCCTTTGGTGCCTTTCCTTTCCTTTCGCTGCCTTAACTGCCTTGACTGCCTTTGCACTTTTGTTGCTTCTTTGACTTAAATAATCACACTAAAGCTTCTCCATGCTGCTCCTTTTCCTCTTTGCTGCTTCTCTCTGCTTTAGGTTATACTTCTATTGCTGCTCCTTTGCCTCTCTACTCCTTTTCCATCAATGATTATTTTGGTCACTACTACATTTGGCGGAAATTCCGACGGCCAAATCGTCGCTATTCGAGCACATAGTCGTCGCAAGAGCGACAGTTCGAGGGCGGGAAAAACGTGGTTTACCATACCGTCGCAGTTCCGACGCAACTAAAAAGTGTCGCACTACCGACACTTTTTCCGTCACTTCCAAACAAGCATCACTCTTCTGACATTTCCCAATCCGTCGCACTTCCAACCTTTATAAATTGTCGCACTTCCGACAAAATGTGGTCCGACGTTTAGAACGTCGCTCTTCTGACGTCTGTAAACTGTCACAATTACGATGAAATATGGTCCGACGTTTTGAACGTCGCTCTTCCGAAGTCTGTAAACTGTCACAATTACGACGAAATGTGGTCCGACGTTTTGAACGTCGCTCTTCCGATGTTTCTAATATGTCGCAATTTCGACGCTTACAAGACGTCGGAATTGCGATGGTAGGTTCAATTTAAAAAAAAAATATGGAACTTTAAAAGAGGAAAAACGTTGTTTTGAATATATTATATGAAGTAAAACAGTCCATGAAGTCATTATATTTTCACATCTGAAGATTTGAACCCAAATATCCATCCAGAAAAGTGGAAGTCCCACCCCAGACAATGATAGAAAAATACCCCATGTCACATACAGGGACATGATATAAAACCCAGTAACGGTCCACATGGAGATTATCGACAAATCTGAGAAAGCATCCAAATATGCCCGAGGCATCTATAAGAAAGTGAAATAGCAGTATGTAGAATAGTAAAGCAACAGATAGAGTACCGACGTCCATTGTTCCAAATACAAATTAAAGTACCCAAAATCCTTGAACAGAAAAAAATGCTAATCATGTGAGGAGTGTGATATGTCCAAAATATAAAAAGACCATCAGACCATATCAATAAACCAGCAACATAGACCAGCATCGCTAGTTTTGAAGGCAGAGTGATAAACATTAATCATTTTATTTTCACAAGAGAAAAATGTTGTTTTGAATATATTATATGAAGTAAAACATTCCATGAAGTCATTACATTTTCACATCTGAAGATTGGAACCCAAATATCCATCCAGAAAAGTGGAAGTCCCACCCCAGACAGTGATAGAAAAATACCCCATGTCACATACATGGACTTGATATAAAACCCAGTAACGGTCCACATGGAGATTATCGACAAATCTGAGAAAGCATCCAAATATGCCCGAGGCATCTATAAGAAAGTGAAATAGCAGTATGTAGAATAGTAAAACAACGGATAGAGTACCGACGTCCATTGTTCCAAATACAAATTAAAGTACCCAAAATCCTTGAACAGAGAAAAACGCTAATCATGTGAGGAGTGTGATATGTCCCAAATATAAAAATACCATGAGACCATATCAATAAACCAGCAACATAGACCAGCATCGCTATTTTTGAAGGCAGAGTGATAAACATTAATCATTTTTTTTTCACAAGAGAAAAAACGTTGTTTTGAATATATTATATGAAGTAAAACAGTCCATGAAGTCATTACATTTTCACATCTCAAGATTGGAACCCAAATATCCATCCAGAAATGTGGAAGTCCCACCCCAGACAGTGATAGAAAAATACCCCATGTCACATACAGGGACTTGATATAAAACCCAGTAACGGTCCACATGGAGATTATCGAAAATCTGATACTCTTTAACTGCTACTCTTTGACCTCTTTAACTGATACTCTTTAACTGCTCTGATACTCTTTGACCTTTGTTCATCCTTTTATCCTTTTTATCATGATATACCGTGGTAAATAGGCAAAAATTTATGTAAGGATAATTTTTTACAAAAGTTCCATCATTTCTTCCCACCATTGAACTTCTGGCACTCTGGTCCTTTGCAACTTTCTTAGTGTTTCATCAGCCTCAGTATATCTGAAGAAATTAGGCTGATTTGGGAATAAATGATTTACTTCAGGCTCAAGATAAAATAAATTCTCCAATCTGTCATGAAGGTTTTTCCCTGTAGGCAATGCTGCTGTTGATGAACTGGTTGAAGAACTAGCTTGATTATCAACATATTTGTCCAATTTTTCAACATAACTATCAAGGTCCATTAGCTTATCATCTGCAACTATAGGACTGGGCAATCCTCTATTTAACAAAATATTCAATCTTTCTATGAAGGCAATGATTTCTTCTTGCATATCTGAGCACCTTCGTTCTAAATTCTGTACCAGAGTTCTTTTAGTAAAAACTCTCTTTATTTCCAGAATTGTTCCGGTCCTGTCCTGAATACCAATTTCTACAAGTTGATTCTTAGTCTGAGTATTCAAAAAATGTATAAGTCTATTGGCCTCTTCTAGCATATTTCCCAACTCTTGTCTTGATCTCTCAATATCATCCAGAGCCAATTTAACTAAGTTATTATGTTCATCCATTATCTAAATTGAGGACCAAACATCCTTTATTGATTGAATGATATTATCCCAAAGAATTTCATTTATTTCTTTTAAAGGTTTCTCCAATGTGAGATCCTTTTCCAATGCTTTGACTGTTTTTTCTAATTTGTTCACTTCTCTTGTTTTATCAGCAACACTCATTTTTGAAAGATCATATTTATGTTCTAGAGTGGCCAATTGTTCCTTTGTTTTGTGAAGCTCTATGGCCTGAATGTTCATATCTTCCATTTACTTTGTTAATTCATCAGTGTTCAAATTTGCAGTGTTTCTCTGTGACAATTCTGCTAGCTGACCTGTTGTTGCTGTACCTGTCACTACTCCTGCTGTAGATACTAGAATATTTGCCTGCTTATCTTTTAATGCATTCTCAAGCTCTTTTTCAGTTGTAGTAAGTTGCTCATTCAATTTTAAGAGCAAATCCATTAGTTCTTCCTCAGAATTTTGTTTGATGATTTCTGCAGTCTGTGGATGTCTTGAGGTCGGTAACTTTAATTGTTTTCTCAGAGCTGCAATATCATCATATTTTCTCTTGATCAAAGCTTCAATACCTTTCACATCTTTAGGATTATGACCCAAACCAATGATTATTTCCTCTAAAGTTTTGATTCTATTATCCTTAGCCTGGGAGGAGGCTTTTTCAAGCTGCAACTGTGTATTAGTATTATCCAAAGAATCCTGCAACTTATGGGTCATCATTGATTTATCCGTCAGAGTAGAATAAATCATCTCACCTGTTTGCTTGTGTAGCTCAATTTGATCTAAAGGATGGATATCCTTTGCTAAGACTTCAAAATTAGTCCTAACGTAATTTGCAGCTGTCTGAGGCTGCTGCACCTTGGGCTTCAAATGGGTCATTAACATCTTACCATGTTGGATGTCATAAGCTGACATCAATCTTTCTTGATTTTTCGGAGCCATCTTCAAAAATTGGTTGTACACTTGAAGTCTAAGTGGATCGTTCCTGACCTTTATATTGATGAATGTTCTTTTGATGCCCCAGGCAGTTTTTACTGGAGGTTTGAAAGAAGATATTTCTGCACTTTGTTGCCTCTGTATTCCCTGTTTTTGAAAATTAGTGGATGTCCCACTACCTGTATCTGTTTGCTGACTATCTTCTCTTCCCTGGCTATCAGGGATTTCCTGAAATGATTCATCTTCTGGAAGGGGAGTTAATTTCTTCCTTTTAACATCTTGTTGTTCAGAAGAGCCACCAATAGGAGTAGTTGTTTTAGCCTCTCTCTTTTTGCCCTTTTCTATATTCAGAGGAGTTTGTAAAATAGAAATTTCTGGCTCACTGATCTGAGTAGGAGGAATTTGTCCTTGACCTTGTTCTTTAGAAGTCTCTGGTTGCGCTGTCATTATGAATTTTTCAATTATTTTTATATCAGGCTCCTTTTATTTTCCTTTAGATTCTACTGCTATTGTACTAATCTCCTGCAAATTTTGTTGTAAAGTCCTGGCTGAAGAAGATCCCTGCACCTGTCCAAATGATTCTAGGTCAAGTATCTTTTCAAGATATTTCATTAAATTTTCAACATTGACCTGCTCACTATCATTTTCAACCAATGTCCCTTCTGTCCATTCATCCATATTAGCATATTGTTCTATTTCTGGGATTCTTTGATGGATGTATGGTGATTGTTTATTTTTCATTCTTCTATCACAGATAAAGTTGTTTGGATCATAAGGCACCCAGTAGAAACTCTTTTATAGTCTGAGATAGTCTTCTAAAATCCTTTCGGCTTCCTTTCCAGCTTCCCTAGAGTTACAAATGAAGGGACCTAATTGGCTCTTGATCCTAAGTTGAGCCTTTTTCTTTGCATTGCAAAAATGAATTATATCTGAATTATTCATCTACCTGAAATATTCTAATGCAAAGAGTCTCATTGGGACATACTTGGGAAATTTGAATGGGCATAATTCACATCCATATATCCTGATCTCTGTGTAGTTTTGATATAGGTACCAGTCACCTATCTTGTAATGCTTTGAGAGCTGAAGGATTTTCTTGATTTCATTGTTAATTCTAGGAGGAGAGACTCCTGTCAACAAGGTAGTTGCAGGATGAACAAAAAGGTTGACAAACTCATTATAGGAATACGGAGAATCAGAGGAATTGTGAGTAATGGCAGACCAAAAGATGACTGACCCAGGATTCCCTTTGGCATCAAGTTTCTTAACATAAAAAGGGAAATTTTCTGACTGAAAGTAAATCATGAGATGATATATGACAGAAGAATACTTAAATACTCTCTCATTCTCAAATCTCATGAACTGATCATGGATTTTGTCAGCAATATAAGATGCAAAATCGTACTTGACAGCAGGAGGCTGTCCAGTGGTAAAAATGGATAACAATACTAGGGTTAACTGATCAACATACTCACTAGTATTGAAGCCCATTATGGAAGATATCATGTTTAAAATAAGTCTACCCTCATCAGTAAAGAAAGTATAACCATAAGGGGGAGGGTTTTTAGGCTAATGCTCTGGTAACATGAAGGTTTGGCATAGGCGGTTTAACTCTTCATGGGATAACTTAGTAGATTTCTCAAGTAATTCAACCATGGACAAGGGAGTGAGAGCTTGACCAGGTTGGAATTGTAGCATTTCATTTATGGACTGAGCAGTTATTGGGAAAAGGACATTTTGACTTGGAGATAAAACTGCTCGTTGGTTGGGATCATAATTTGCGTAGCAATAATGGATTAACTCAGGAAAAATATGGACTGAGGGGAGAAGGTACATAGGAAGATTTGATTCCCAAAGTCCAAAGATGTCAGAACCATTCAAATAATTGTCTCTGCAGCGGCAAAATATTCGAAGAGGATTCTCACTGAGATGCAAGTCCTTAATTTGAAATACCATATCGGCTAAAGGCAAATAATCCAAGTCCTTGTGAGGGGCATTGATGGGCACGACATTCAGAGCTACAGGAACTTCCATTTCTGGTTCTTGTGGATTCATAAATGGAATTTCGGGGTTTTTGTGGAAAAGGGGCACAATTACCAGTTTTGGGAATATAATTGCAGTTCTGGGAACGAAAAAGACCAAACTGAACTTCTTTTCAGACCTTAGTGCAGAATTAAAACTAAAACCAGGATTTTTTACAGAGTTTAGCAGGGAATTGGAATAAATACCTATTTACGAGAAATGAAACTTATTTAAACAGGCACTGGTTATGACAGAAAAACCCTGAAATACTCGGCTTCAATTCTCTTCAGCAAGGTAATGGTCAGCAAGCGTTAACAGTTGGTTTTTGAATTTTGTTGCATGGAAGACTGGCTAGCGCACGGAACAATGAAAATGACGCAGACACAATTTGTTTTATTTACAAAGTCAAAATGGTGGCGGGTTTTGATTGATGACGTCAGCATGTACGATGGTTTCGTCATAGAGGGATAGGAGCGGATATTTGTTTGGGCCGCTCGCGCAGTGGAAATCTGGACCCGAAAAAGATTAGGGCGAATTTGATAAGAAATTCGCGTCACAACTCTCCCTCCGTACGCCAGCCAACTTCGGACCCGAAAAAGATTAGGGCAGAATTCATTTGGTTTACGCGTCACAAAATTGGCCGACGTCAGCAGGCTATTTTGGAACACGAATTTGGTTTGAATTATGGTTTATCGCCGTTTGAAGTCTGGCGGGCTCGACTTAAGAACAATTTTGTTTGATCCCATCTTATAAAATTTGTGTTGGTTTTCTTTGATAATACACATATTTATAATAAATCATGGGAATACCACACTAGTAAACATGTGGAAAAGTTATATAAATTATTGAGAACAATCATTTTTATGTGAAAATATCCAAATGTGCTTTTGGGAAATAATAATTCGAGTATTTGGTTCATATTGTTTTAAAGGAAGGAGTGAAGTTGGAGCCTCAAAAGATGCAAGCTATTACAAAATGACCTATTCCTAAGAAAATCAAGGTTCTTAGAAGATTTTTTTAGACTTACATGATATTATTGATAATTTGTTAAGAATTATGCATGCATTTCAAGTCCACTCACATATCTCTTGAAGAAAATATCATTTATATGGAATGATGAGGCTACTTTGGCATTCTCTCTTTTAATGGATGCTATGTCTTCTACACCAACATCGGTTGCACCTACTTTTGGTAAAACATTCATAGTAGAGTGTGAGGCACTAGGACAAGGAATTTACGTAACATTAACACAAGAAGGGATATCATTGGCTTTTAAAAGAAAGGAATTCAAAGAAAATATTTGGTGAAATCTACGTATGAAAAATAAATGGAAGCAATATTACATGCAATAAAAAATGGGGATAGTATATCACTCGGAGGTACTTTAAAGTCAAGATATACCATGATAGCATAAATTATTTTTTGAAGCTATGGATTTCATTGGAAGATTAACAAAAATGAGGAGAAAAAATGAAAAGTTTTAATTTTGAGATAATCTGCAAAAAGGGTAAGGAAAATTTAGTGCATGATGCTCTTTCTAAAATAGAAGAGGCCTCAAATTTATATCCAATTACATTTTCTATTCCTAGGTGGCTAGAAGAAGCTTGCCATAATGGAAAAATGACAATAGTACTAAACAAAAAACTAAAATTTATAAAGGATGGGATGAACTCTATGGAGCATTGGGAGTGAAAGAGAGATATACTTTGGTGCAAATGTAGAATATTTTTATGCACGCAAGCATATTTGAATAAACAAATATTAAGGGAGTCCCATGTCTCTCTGATGGTAGGACGCAGGGTTCCTTAAAACATCTCAAAGGATCAAAAAAAATATTTTTGGAAGGGATGAAGAAAGATATTCAAAATTTTGTAAGAGAAGGTCAGATTTACATAATAAATAAAAGAGAGATAGTAAAATCTCTAGGGTTACTTCAACCATTCCACATACATATTCAAAGACTAGAAGATATATCAATAGACTTTATTACAGGGTTACCGAAATATAAAGGTAAGTATTACATTTTTGTGGTCATTTATATAGACAAATTTTGTAGATTTTTTTTGTAGAGCTCAAAGTACATAAACAACAAGCCAAGTGGCAGAAGTGTCCGTGAAAGAAATTCATCGTCTTCATGGTTTTCCTAAATTAATAGTAACAAGAAACTTTTGGAAATAATTATTTAATATGAGTGGAGAAACACTAGCTGCCATGAGTTCTACATATCAAACACAATCAAATGGTCAAACAAAAATATTTAACAAATGTTTTTAAGGTTATCTACAATGCTACTCTTTAGAAAAGCAATCTTAATGGATGAAGTGGGTTCCTCAAGGAAGAATGGTAATATGATACTATCATACTACCTATCACACATCTACTAAAATACCATGATGATGTAAGTTTGGAATTTAACATTTTTACATGTTAAAGACAAATAATCAAAATCACTGACAACTTAGTATGCCATAATTAATAATCATTCCCTGTTCACTTTTGTTAATAGGTTTATGTCACACGATGATGCAGGGGCATTAGGCACTAGCCAGCAATGTAGGAGGTTTTGTCCACATGTTGTGGCTAGGAGGGTTCGAAAAAATTTGAGTTGTAACAGCTAGGTGTAAATACCTCAGCTGACTGTATTACTTAGACTAGTTAGAGTTGTAGGATTCGAACAATTTCAGTTAGTTGAATTATTATAATTAGACCTTTTGATTTCTAGAACGGTCCTCTCAGAGGAACCGAAGAGCCATATGTTATGTATTTAAATTGTAATTCCTCAGATGAATAAAAGTAGAGAGGGAAGAGGAGAGTAGAGAGGGGATTTCTGCAATAAACCTCTGTGTGTGAACAATTGTTTCCAGTTAAATGATTTCCAAGCATAGTTGCCATTGAATTATCTCTAACTGCTAATTGTGAAGAATTGTTTAACTGTGAGGCGATTGGGTACTGATAATTCCATTCTTCTGTCTTTGAATTCCCGTAAATTGTTGGATAACCCTGTGAACTCACCCCACCCGAAGGCGAGGTCTGTGTAGAGAACCGAGGTCGTGAACACTGTTCAAATATAAAAATCCCGCTTAATAAAGAGACAAGATTGTTGTGCTTTCGGAACCTGACCCAAGGATTGGACATGAGTTAACAAACAAAAGGATAGCGGAACCAGACTTGCACCCGTGGTCAAGCCCTGTACCAAAACCATGAGCGGAATCACAAAAGCGGGTTGCCCATATCGCACCGCTTTTGCAGAGTAGGCGGTATTTCCTATTCGTGAGCGATTCCATAGGGAATGAAACACGTGGCGAAGTGACCCCCGGAAAACCACCGTTTAACCCGCGCCATCGGACGTTAAAGCCCGACATTGGAAGCCGAGCGAAATTGCCAAGAGTCGTTGATTTGGAGAAGGGCCATCGGACGATGGTTGCACGTTGAACTTGCCCGGAGGTTAACTAAGGTGTGCGGAGGATAGCCAGGTACGATACGAGTGTTTGATTGGTTATTGATATATATAGGTGGGGCCGGAGTATAATGAAATTGTTTAATTAAACGATTGGCGGATAATTATCATAAGTCTGGAGCGTGATTTTTGTAAGGCTGGGTGGTGAAATATAGAGCCGAAAGTTCATTACAAGTTATTTATTTAACAAGAAACATGGAGTATAAATACAAAGTGTTGAAAGTTAAACATTGGTTATAAGGCTTGGAGATAATATAAAGTCGGGAATATAAATTAAAGTCCAACCATTGTGGATGGTATTTATTTATCAAATACTACGAATTTGATAAATAAACCCGAAGAAAGAAGAAGTCAATGAAGACCCAGGCTGGAGGAAAAGAACGGGGTAAACCAGGGGAAAATGCTGACAGAGCGATTGTAGACACACCAGCTCTCCTTAGGGGTCCAATTTCAGTTTTTTTTCGTCACACGATGATCTCTCTTCTCTGGCATTTACTTGTATTGAAGATCACTATTCTAGGAATAAGGAGTTATTTTCTCCAAAAATAACCCTAGCCAAACATTGACAATGCATCAAGGATATATTTATATGCTTCATAAGTACATATGTTCTAATTCTAAATCATGTCTTGGAAGTGGTTGTTTTGCTAGAAATTATTCACCAGTTGGTTTCATACCAAAGTCTTTTTCACATTTTCGGCATCCAATACATGAAAAAGATAATGGTTTAAAACAACATAAATATTTGAAATTTTGCAAGAATTGTCTGGCACACTTTGAATATGAATTTTGAAGTCAAGTGCATGATGCTGTATAGGATCAAGTGTCATTATGAATACCAAATGTTTCACAAGAAACTTCTCAACATACTACCCTGCAGTAAGGATTAAATGACAATATTGCATCAAATATTTCCATAATAAAAGTGCACCTCGGCCATAAGACTAAACAACTACAAATGTTGTAGATCTAACAAGACCACACAATCAAATGTATTCCACAAGGCCAATACCGTATGAAAAATGAAAAGGAGTTTGCAACCAAAAATACCTTAGGCAACTAATTCAATTAGATACACCAAACCATCAGCAAAAAGGAAAACCAGCCTACTTGGCCTCAATATTTTCAACTGGGTCCTCTAATTCAACCAATAAAAGGCCAAAACCATAGCATTGAGGTACATTTCATTACACTGTCAATAACAATAAAATTTGACTCAACCATAACCCTTTCCTTTTAGACCACTGGGTAACAAATATGTTTCCTTTCACCTTTGAGTTTTCAAATTATGCCTACCAAATCTAAGACATTTAAGAGGGGGAACTAATACAACGTTAAAAATAAAACCAGAGCACATATCTACAAATTACCTCCTTAGCTACTGTCACACCATCATTAACTATTTTCGGAGAACCATGCTTGCTCTCCAAGACAACATTTTTCCCTTCGCCCCAAGGGTGACTCCAACAAGATCAGCAAGTTTGTTCACACCGCCCGCAAGACAAATTGACAATGCTTTCAGTAAGTGTGCAATTGAATGCCAGACCATATGCCAAAACAACCCTCCATGAAAAATTAAAATAACACATTAAAATCGAATATAATTGGACAAGGAAAGATCCACCGCAGTGAAGTTTCACGTGCAGGTGACCTTCCTTTAAACATAATTTTTTCTCTGACCTGCAATTTTTTTGTCACTGAGCCATCCTTGTTGAAGTACAACTCCTTTTCCATAGCTCTTGTATTAACTACCTTCTCTCTGTCGCGTAATCTTAGAGTCCCTCTTCTGCTTGAGCGATTAAAGGAAATGGGTGAAAAAAATGTAAGAGAAGACAATTGTCTGCCATAATTATCAAACATTGCACCCAACTTCTTTCCCTTTCCATTGTTACCCAATGAGGTAGATGTGGCAATTGTTGTCATACTGCCCAAAGCAGAGACCATCTTCTCTTATGCTGAATATAGAATTACAAGATCTTCATATTAGTATGAACCTTAAAAAACATGACTCCCATTGCTAAAAACCATTTTTAAGTTGTAACAGGCAAACTAAACAACTATCGCAACTTTTGGCAACTTCTGGAGCATTAAGAGAGAAACAAACAAAGAGAAATACAACCACAATCCTCATTTTAATGAGATCGGACTATATATTTGCATTAAGATAATAGAAAGAAATCACGACTATATTAAGGCCAGCACAAAACAATCTTTAACCAGTGTCTCTCGCGGCCTTCAGGTTGCCATGCTAGAGGTTGCATATTTTTAATTTAAATTCTTGACCTCTCATGCCCATCTATAAATGCATCCAATGGGATATCTACATCAAATGCTCCTTTATATCCCCAAAAAAAAATTCCCTACTACAAGAGCACCAGTATTGATGGATCACCCCACACCATCCCACCCACTAGAAACGGTGAAAAAGGAAACCCGAGAAAACTTTTGAAATATCTCAAGGTGACTATATGGGTGGTTCTTATGAATCAACCAACCATTCAGAACATTCTCATCAATCCAAACCATGAGTATTATGTGACAATATTCAAGCAGGCACTGAATCGGATTTCTGAAGATATGTTATAGAAACCCTAAACTCTCACTGAAAATAGGTGAAATGTGGCACCACTCAGAGATTGACATGTGCCAATTGGTACAAGTGGTAGAAAATTGGCATGCTCAAACAACGAGGTGATGCAGGAATGACATGAGGGAGAAAATATCAGAAAAGCCCCAAATCTAGAGAACTAAAGCTCATCACCAACCCGAGATTGACAACTTTACATGATGTAACCTATGAAATCGTAAATGGAGAAATCATAGTAACAATAAAGTAACCTATGTAACAATAAAGTCGGATTCATCCTGGGAGTGGTAATGGGAGAAATCATAGTGAACAACAGGAAACATGCAGAGTTGCTTACAATCAAATAGATGAAAAACACATACAAAAAACCTAGATAATAATCATGAACAAGCTTAATATTTAATTATGAACTGTAAAGGAACTTACAAAATGTGACATTACGAACCTGGTCAAGCGCACAAGCAAAAATATCCTGGACATGACCCTGGTTGACAAGTTGTATTGCTCATGATTCAAGAGGATTTGTACCTGCACTGCCAAGTCAATCAAAATCCATCATTATCTATACAATAAATACAAGTAATTGATGTAGTATTTTTTACTCTAAGATGCATTCTTATGATAATGTTAGAACATATGTTGAAAATGTCAAAACATACCTGAATAAGCTCATGTTCATTTCAAGAACAATTTATTAGAGTCGCATGAACTTGGAACAAGCCTCCCACGATCTGAAAGAGTAGCAACTAAGTCAACAATGACTTTTTTGTTGCTACGCTGGATCGAGGGAGGTTTGCTCCAAGATTAAATCGCTCCAATAAATTATTCTCTACTAAACAAGGCCAACCACGTGAAGGTGGAAGCTCTTATGGCCCCTCCCCTCCCCTCACATCACTCTCAATTCCCCAATACCCAATCTATATTTCATTTTTTACTTTCATGAGCATAAAAAAAAATATTCAATAACTAATAAAAAAACAATTCAACAAAAAGCACGCAAGGAAACATTGCAATTAATGCTTGACATAAAAATAGTATGATAAATGAGTTTTTTGTATAACGCAAAAAACGTTCCAAGTATGGTCATTGGTAACGTTTGTCTTATAATAATACAATATTTTACATTATCGAATTTTCTTTTTCTTCTTCCTATTTTTAAAGCTCCTAATTACATCATCAATATCATCATGCTCTGCTCCTATTTCATGCCTTTCGACCCGCACTGCTGACCTAGTTGCGTAGTCACGATGTCTGGTCTCATCCAGTGACGGGGCATCGCCTACAAAAACAGATAATATTAAATTTTAATTGTCAGTTTTTAAATATCATTGAACTAGTTTGGTAATATTAATAAAAAAAATTACAATGAGATTATTTACCTGGTGCACCAGTTGTCGCCGCTGACCTAGTTGCGTAGTCACGATGTCCGGTCTCATCCAGTGACGGGGCATCGCCTACAAAAACAGATAATATTAAATTTTAATTGTCAGCTTTTAAATATCATTGAACTAGTTCGGTAATATTAATAAAAAAAATTGCAATGAGATTATTTACCTGGTGCACCAGTTGTCGCCGCTGACCTAGTTGCGTAGTCACGATGTCTGGTCTCATCCAGTGACGGGGCATCGCCTACAAAAACAGGTAATATTAAATTTTAATTGTCAGTTTTTAAATATCATTGAACTAGTTCGGTAATATTAATAAAAAAAAATGCAATGAGATTATTTACCTGGTGCACCAGTTGTCGCCGTTGGGACTGTTGCCCTGTCTTCCTCTCTGGTGGTAAGATCCTCAAGGGAAACATTCTCCGTCATTTAAACAAAAAACGTTATAAGGACAACCATCAAGGTATAATTAGAAAAAATTATAAGTGGAAATTAATTACCGTCACGGCCCTCACTGATAGTAGCATTGTCGGCCTGGTCCCTACTACAATGATCAGGTTGCACGTGCGGATCATCTACATTTGGCTCTAAAACTGGGTTATTTGCGTCGTCGGTAGTGTTGCTCCCCTGATTTAAACAAAGTTGTTAGACATTAAATTTATGGATGAAAACAAACATATTGAAAGGTTAATGTTTTACCTTATCAGGCATTCTGGATCTTGGGACCTGCCCCAAGCTTATGCGACGTTCAACTACGACTTGATAGCCGAAATGGAAAACGATATTTTTATCTTCCTCTGTTGTTTCTGTTCCAAAGTCATCACCCTACATTACATATGTCTGTGTATTTTTAATCATATTTGATAGGATTACAAAAACGTTGGAAGACGATACAATTAATTATAAGATGTTTAGCTACTTAATTACAATTCTTGCGGCCAATTTCAAGTAGCCGCCCTGGCCTAGCTTGTGATGGCCCTTTTTTTCAATCCTAGCTTTGGTTGCCTTTGAGGTGTCAGACAACCTAGCATCAAAAGATTAAAGTCAGATATGACGTAGCACACTTTTATTTTAGACATAGAGAAAATTAAAGCTATTGAATTAAAGTTGTAATTTACCTTGCGGGTCCAGTTGGCATTTTTCCTTCTTTCTTTGCCCTTTTCTCTTTTTCATCATGGATGAGTGCTCTCCACTCACTCTCTGGAACTGCGAGAGGATGCTCATATCTAGGGTTAAATTGCAATTGCGTCCTATAGGTGTCCCCGGTATATTTCAAATATTTTCCGGCTACCCGAGCCACCGCTTTTCTATCAAATGTGCCAACCTCAAAAAGGGCTTCTAGATAATCTAGAAGTTCTTTTTTCAGGTTGGAATTCTGGGAATTCCACCCTGTGCATATGGTTGGGCCAAAAATTACCAACGCATGGCTCTCCAAAAACCTGTAGAACTCATTGTTTCCTACATAGAAAAAAAAAGATATTATCATTAATTTAAAAATAAAAATCATGATAAATATGTTTTAGATAAAGTACATGAAATAGTTAAAATATTAAAATTTACCTGGGAGTTTTACATGCTTTATAGGGACACCTTCATCATTCACCAACAACGTGCCATTAATGGTCCCTGTGGAGCTGACACGTGTAGCTCCAGGAAACGCAATAATGTAGCTGGCCATATCAGCCTCATCATTGCCAACACGTTCAGCGGTTGGCTGGGTGTCTGCTTGGGCAGGGTGTGTTTCTTGCCTGGCACCTAAAGGAGTAGAAGGTGTACAAGAGGGTTGTTGGGAAATCTCTTGCCCTTGTGTCCCACTACCACCAACACCGGATTCAACAAGTGCCAGAAAATGCTACATACAAAAGAACTTTTTGTTAGTTTAGTCAATGTAAAAATTAAAAATCAAACTATCACAATTCATCTCATGCAGAACAAAAAAAATATCCTTTTGACTTTTTATTATTACCTGATATATTTCTAGCTGGCTCATAAGTTGTTTTATCTTCTCTTCTGTTTCAGGTGTTTGAGGCGCGTCTATCAAAGTATTAAATTCCGACCTTGCATCTCGTGCCTTTTTTTGAAACAAGAACACTGGAGATAGGGATGAAGAAAGCTCTTCCTCAAAGAGGGAATCATCAGGCGTACCATGACTAGGTGTCTGCATATTTGAACAAAATTAATATTATTTCAATTATGTAAATAACTAAAATACTTGAAGATAGAGCAATGCTGGCACTTTACATGTTCTTCCGCTGTCCTCTTTCCGCGATCATCCCGTCTCTGGGTTGTTCCTGCACTGCTCTCATCAGTCTGCCACATTGCAATAAAATTATAAATGTAAAAACTTGAAAACAATATCTAACTTAAAAATACAAAATGAAAACTGAAATAATTTCTAATAAGACACCGGACGACAGAGTTAGAGTTTCAAATATGCCTTGCATTGAATTCAGTCCTGGAAACATGTCATTGCACATTAAGGCACCCAAACAAGAGACGAGTTGACAATGAAGACCTTATTGAATATATTGTTGGAGCAACTTCTAGTAAACTTGTTGTGAAGACCTTGAGGACATTTTTGAAGCAACATTGTTGAAGCTGATGGTATAGCATTGTTGGAGACGATCTTGAAGGGCCTTGAAGTGAAGCTTTTGGAGCAACTATTGAAAAATCCTTAGAGCATTTAAGTAATGCACTTTATATCTTCTATCACCTTTTTCCTTTCAATATCCTTTAAACGATTTTGTTGATATTTAATGTTTGAAATCACGTTATAATTCCTTGATTATATGTGTTTGGGGACTAGAATAATTTCACACTAAACCATGCAAACTTAAAAGTAACTTAACATATCCATAAAGTAATAATAATCATAATTCCTAATTTTCTATTGTACGATATGATGCAAATTATTCAAACATGAAGCAATGAAGACATGCAATGTTTGAATTTCAAGATTGATGAACCAATACAAGAAGTTAGAAACTACAACTTTGATTCAATACTCTGTGTCCTAACTCTAGGAAGGAATCTAGTTTGTAGTACAGAACATGCATCTTGTATTATCAATTCTTAATTGACAACAACTAAAGGTCATCTACATCATCAATTCCTTCCCATTTTGTGTTTTTATGTTATATTCCTTATAAAAGTGTCAAATTTCTCTCAAAGTAAGCAACCACTGAATAAAATGAAAAATAGTTGAGATATGATTGAGAAATGGTCATTTATTTCTTAAAAGGATCTTCACGATTTATTTGGTTGTTTTTCATCTCAAGAAACAAGAAATAACCTAAGAAACTATCGTGCTGTAATATAAGAAACAACACGGTGCAATGGCCATTTTCAAAGCCAAATGATGTCCATTGAGGACATGGCCTTTATTTGGTTCCTGTTTCATAGGAGTTTCGGGTAGAAATGGAACTTTTTTGTACCATTTCCAGTAGTAAAAAGGGAAAACCTTCTTTTTCCATGGGAAATAACTTACCTTTCCTTTTTCAAGATAATCTAAATCACAAAAAATATGAACTATACTACACACATTCTTGGATAATGTGAAAGTGGAAAAGGAATACCCTACACAAGTGATGCACACATGTACACTTGAACACTAATATATTTTTGTAGTTGAAATGCAATGCTTGTTTTCATTTAAATATAGGGTTTTTAAAGCAGGGAGAAATAATGGTTGCCAATTTAATAAGCGTTTCTTTGGGAGAAATTTAAATCTTGTATTGGGTGATGAAGATAATAGAGGGTATTGAATCTTGATTCTTGACATTGTGTTTGACTTGAATAACTCAAATGATTATAAATATCAGTCGATGAGTTCTTTTTTCAAGTATGTCACTCAAAACTCTTATGTCAAAGCATTGTATGATGGCTAGCATTTGCTTGTTTCCCTTTCTTCAGTTCAATGTAAAAATTATATTAATATATTGGAGCACGAATGATAACTACAATTTTTTGCTCTGCAGTATATCCAGCCCCAAGATTATGAAAATTTTTCTCAAGTGGAGCTATTTGGTTAGGCTGTAGGGTCAACCCTCCATAGGAGGAAGGGCCTGCAGTAAGAACTTACCATTTTTCAAGAGCTGAGGGCCAATGTTGTTCTGCAAGAGCTGAGGGCGAATTCTGTTCTGCAAGAGCTGAGGGCGAATGCAGGGTGAATGTTGTTCTGCAAGAGCTCAGGGCGAATGCTGAGGGCGAATGCTGTTCTGCAAGAGCTCAGGGCGAATGTTGAGGGTGAATGCTGAGGACGAATGTTGTTCTGCAAGAGTGGAGGGCGAATGCGCGTGTGATATCAGACGTTAATGTAGCACACATGTACATTTGAACACTAATAGATTTTTGTAGTTGAAATGCAATGCTTGTTTTCATTTAAATGTAGGGTTTTTAAAGCAGGGAGAAATAATGGCCGCCAAATTAATAAGCGTTTCTTTGGGAAAAATTTAAATCTTGTATTGGGTGATGAAGATAATAGAGGGTATTGAATATTTATTCTTGACATCTAGAGAGAACCCTACAGCCTAACACAATCCAATGGAATTGACCAAAAAAACCCAAATAGAGTCAACCCTACTATAGGAGGAAGGGCCTGCAGTAAGAACTTACCATTTTGCAAGAGCTGAGGGTGAATGTTGTTCTGCAAGAGCTGAGGGCGAAAGCTGAGGGAAAATTCTGCTCTGCAAGAGCTGAGGCGAATGTTGTTCTGCAAGAGCGGAGGGCGAATGCGCGCGTGATATCAGACGTTAATGTAGCTATTGCGACGGATACGAAACAATAAAATCATTTTTATGTAGTGTGCATATAAGTTTCGTATTTGTATTTAGCGCGCATATAAGTGTCGTTATACCGACGGCAGAAAAGGCATCGCTATTGCAACGAAGGCCTCCACACGTCGCAATTACGACACTTAGACATTGTGTTGCACTTGCAGTCGTCGCAATAGCGACGCGTTGGGCCATAGTGTCGCCAGTGTGACGTCTTCCTCCAAACGTCGCAATGGCGACACTTTTCTAAGTGTCGGTATTGCGACATCTTTCTATAAATGTCGGTATAGCGACAGTTTCGGGCGGGATGGAAAAAAATTGGGGAAATTTCCGACATTTGGTCAAAAGCGTCGGAACCAAGTGTCGGAATTTCTGCCAAATGTAGTAGTTAGTGTAACTCCTTTCTGATCCTTTGCCATCAATGACAATATTTCCAACAGATCCAACCGCTAATGTTTGTTTCTTACTATGAGGATATGAAGGCACATAGGTTATTTTATCTTATTTCAAAAGATGTTTTTTTTTAGGGATGATTGTTTTGAAAAACACTCCAACCCCACATTATCTCCTTCTCCTCTCATAGATTGGCATGTTGATGATGGT
This sequence comes from Pinus albicaulis, assembly GCA_034641835.2. Classification (NCBI taxonomy): domain Eukaryota; kingdom Viridiplantae; phylum Streptophyta; class Pinopsida; order Pinales; family Pinaceae; genus Pinus; species Pinus albicaulis. The sequence goes on from JAXQQM020057820.1 coordinate 81,027, forward strand.
ACATATCATGTGCTATTTTTACTTTTGTAGAACAAGAAGATGATGAAAACCAACCTTAAGTACCAACAGAACATGAGGAGTTTGAATAGGAACAACTTAACCGTGAATAAAAATTGAGGAGGAGATTTTGTAAGAGAAAGAAGCATGACATGTATAGTTATGAGGAAATTGATTTTATCTATTTGGACTTTGACTATCACCATACTTAATCACAAACCACTAGTGTCTCCTTTTTGAGTCATGCCATTTTAGATGGTCCATAACATGTTTTTTTGATGTAGTTGGGATACCTAAATGGAATTTTGACTTGATTTAATGTAGTGTTTTGGCATAGCTAATTGTAAGTCTCCACCTCCCCCATTTTAGTGAGGTGTTACCTCAACACCACACACTAATCCTTCATTGCATCAACAATTGGTTGGTATTTTATTGTATTTGAGTTATACATGTCTAAACATCTCTTTTGCAATAGTATTAGTCTCTTTATTCTCTAAAAATTCTCATGAGTTACTAGAAGGTTGCAAAGTGTATTCTAAGCTACTTTCAAGGTACTACCAATTTTGGCATTTAGTGCACCTCTATTACTTCTCAATTTAGTGCGCCTCTAGTACTTCTCAACTTTTGGGCTTCACCGATTATAATTCGGTTGGTTTAGTTGAAGGTCAAAAGCCCACATTTGGATGTCTTCCACTTTGGATCTTCTCCTATTGCCCAGTCTTGCAAGAAGCAATCAACAATTACATTATCTTTTGTAGAAGTTGAATATGATGTTGCGAGACTTGGTATTCAAAAAGTTCTTTGGATTCAATAGCTAATGATAGAGTTAAGCATTCATCAAAATCATCCCACCACTCTTGGGTTCCATAATCAAAGTGCCATACACTCTTCTTGCAACCTAGTGGAGCATCAAAGAACAAAACACATTAAGATCCATAGACACTTCTGTTAGCCCCCTATGAATTTTTTGACAAGCAAACAGGGGGCTAAAAAAAAATTTGAGCCTTCGAGGAATGCATTTCTTCTGAAAACACATTATCCTTGAAGCCTCCTTGTGCCTTATCCATTGATAAATCGTCACTGCTAATTCCATGAGAAAAGCCTCTCTGTTTTCGTGAAGAAAATTCCCGAAAGGCCTCCATTTCCCTTATTTCATCCCATTAGGCCTCTGCCTTCATCACCTTTTTCCGTTCTCATTTTCCCCATTAACCCTCTAAATATTCCCAAAACCCTGTTCAAGCCTTATAATATCCTTTATTTGGTTTTAAAACCCTTTATTTCCCCTACCGTTTTCCTCTTTTGGCCTTAAAATGCATTAAAAATAGGCTAGAAACCCACTTTTTAACATGTACAGGCTAAGCCCCTTTTCGGCCGGCCCCCTTAACTACTTCCCCATATGCCCTACGCCCGAGACCAAGCGCTAAAGGCCTGGGCGCTAATCACAATTGAAAGAATCACCAAAGCACGTTTCTTTGTTTCACTTATTTTCCCCGATGCGAGAAAGTTTACATTGTCAGCCTCTGCTTTGTTTCCAGCCGTCAATCTCTTAAAGATCTGACGGTCAGTGCTTATCCCGCGGCGTGCCCGTTTCCTCTCTCCCACCACCCTCCGATTACACAAGAGTTGTCGATCTGCCTCCAGATCGGATGGTGGTCGCTCAATCGCACTATCGCAATCGCCCAATCCCGAATCGTTGGTCCTCCCGATTGGTGCGCCCCAATTGGATCCTAGCCGTCTATCCCGCTCGCTCCAATGGCCCAAATTCGTCCTCACTCCGCCCTTACACCCCCGATTGGTCACCCCCGACCCAATTGCCACCGTTGATCTCTGCAGATCTGACGACCAGAATTAAACCCGCCTTTGACTTTTCATAGTTTAACTGACCGCACACCTCCCCTCATCGTGCTCCATCCTCTGCCGTCCGATCTCTCCGCTCCAGATCCAATGGCCAATAGCAATATCGCGTTCGTTTTGCGTCCGAAGTTTAACAGCTCAGATCTGCGCGATATGGGCGGTTTCAAAGTGCCATGTGTCGCTCAGCGACGAATATCGTGTTTTTTTGGGCGGATTTTAAAACCGTGTTTCTACAGCGCGATACCAGCGGTTTTCCTTCCTGAAACCACCTTCCTCCTTTGACCCCGCAAACTCCACCAGCTAATCTCAGTCGTCCATTGATCCCGATCAACGGTCTGTATGTCATCTTGCCTTCCATCCATATTTGTTCATCGCATGACTGTATAACTTCATCGCGTCTTCTCAACTGTCGATCTCCTCCTGAGATTTGACGGTCCATATCAAATCGCCCTTCGCCTTAGCCGAGTCCCACCATTAAAGGCCGACTTCAGTCATTTCCCATGATTTCCTTTTTTAAATTAACCGAACCTTAAACTTTGGGTTCTTAACTCTAATCTATTTCCTCCACCCGATTTAATCCTAACCCCTCCATTCATCGACCCCAACCGTTGATTATCATTCCCGTACCTGATCGGACGACCTACGATTCATCTTTACACCAGCCTTCATCAGCTCTGTTCTTCACCATTTCACAGAGATTTTCCCCATTTCCACCATTGCGCCACCGTTCCACAGGCCTCCACAGCATCCCTTCCGTCACCCCATGGAATTTATAACTGGTTTACTTTATTGTGCAGGGTTTCACAGAGTGACAAACTCACTCTGCTTTCCATAATCGCAACCACTGTGATTCAGAACACAGAGAGGCCATTACAGAAGTGGTCAATGTAATAGCAGAGACGGATTAGAGGGATGCGGGCCTGTTAATTGCATATTTAGCACCTAATCCCATGATCAAAGGAAAAGATGCAGTTTTAAGATTAAAATGCACATGAAACAAGCCATATCTGTGTATATGTCAGCAGTACATTTTCTCAGACAATACACCTCCGACAGAAGTTTCCATGCCTCCTCGAGCTCCCAAAGAGCATTTCTCTGACAGAAAGCTTCCAAAGACTGTCAGGACAGCAGTAATGGAAGCATGGAAACCCAGAAGACCTTCAGTCACCTTACTTGCTTCAGAAGACAGAATAGAGTGCCTTACAGCCATAAAGGACTCCAAAGAAACATATGAGGTCAAATATCGACCTGACAAAGACTCCGAAATAGAATACAGAGTACGTGTAGAGCTATTAAGAAGAGTGGGCATGGACACTTCCTCCACTCTGTCTTAATGAATCGATTTAATGTATATCATCTACTCCTGCTATCCAATCTCCTATAAGAACTCCCGAAGAACATTTTGTAAGGGTTGCTTTTGTTGTAGTTGCAGTTGTAGGGATTCATTAGACTGTTAGAACAGTTTTGGGGAGAGTAGCTGAGTAGTTTGTAATGTAGTAGGCTGGGAGGAGAAGTTTGGACTGTAGTCAGCCATTGAGCTCAGTGTATGTGACTGGTTTTGCATCAATTAATTAAGCAAATTTCACAGGATCCTGGTCTATACTATGGGTGATGTTTCTCTTATTTCACTGTCTTATTTCATTTTATTCATGTTGTTCATTGGTCTTCTAGTACGCATTAGAAATCCGGCATAGGATATACCCTTGCATGGTACCATATGTTTCTGCTCTCCCTACCTTTAATGTTTTCTGCTGATAGTGAATCTAAGGGTAAATTCATGTAATTTAACCAGTGTAGCAGTTGTTATTCACTGCTAGCTGATGTGTGAATTCGGGGTTTGCTGCTTAGTTGTTCTTGTTGGGTTTGAGCTGGAAGAATTGGGATACTAGGGATTTAGTATGAGCCCTGTCCACTGGGGTCCTTTTCCAACAGATTGGCCTTTCAATGATCTCTTGAGCTAGTGTCAAAGCATTGAAGGTTATAAGTCTTTCTCTGACCTCCAACCTAGTTCTATGTTTAAATCTTAAGTGTTTTCCCTTTGAGAGTATGCCGAAGCAGATCTGGAGTTAAATGACCTCTGGTCTGATCTTAGGCTGCCCTTTGTGTCTCTCCTTCACTCCTTATTGTTCCATTTCACCATCTATCTAGAAGATCCTTTAGTATAGACGACTTGCCCTATGGAAAGCCTTGCTTAGTTGTTTGCAAGTAATCTCCTTTCATGACTCCATAACCCAATGGATGGCACATTCCTAACCTATCCTCTTTTACCGAAACGTCCTACTGATTTGCTCCTTTCCTTCCATTACCTTCTTAGTTGATGATCTCATGACCAACCCAACAACCAACCAAATCATTTAAAACCCCCCTTTTTGCGCTTCATACCTAGCCTAATACCTCATTTCGAGCTTCAAAGATACATCATTCTTTGCTTTATTGGAGAGATCCCTCTCCGGGTCCAGGAAGGCTGGATCATAGGGCCCCAAAGTGGTTTTGATGTTGTCCGGTCTTTTGGTCTTGCCAATCTGGCCAAAACACTGAAACCCCAACAACTTCATTTAACAAGTCATCGAGGATGGTGTTCTTAGCTTGGAGTATTTGCCTCTATTTGTCTCTAAAAAGAAAATTGCTGACATATTCACTAAACCTTTGGCATCACCTCATTTCATTTGCCTCTATTTGCCTCTAAAAAAACAAATTGCGGAGATATTCACTAAACCTTTGGCATCACCCCATTTCCTTTGGTTGCGATCTATGCTCGAAGTGAAGAAAGTTGTCCTTGAGCAGTCATCTTGACTCCTTCCTTTACTTTTCTTGTTTTTTCTAATTTTCTCTCTTTTGAAAATGATTTTTTTTCCCTATAGAATTTTCTCATTTTCTCAACATATGAAAATTTGTACTTTGATAGGTTAGTCTAGCTTAACCTAATTGTAAAAACCCATTTTTATTTTACCTATTTAGTTCCCATGTTTTATTAAATGGAATTATTTTCCAATACTATTAATGTGTTTTTCCAGCTGTTAACTCACTAAAGCACTACCATGTGTAGAACTATAATTATACAATTTTGTTTTTTCTACCAAACAAATTTAATAGATCTTTCTCTTTTATAAAATGTTCATGTAAAAAATGTTCATGATTTTTACAGCATATATTCCATGGATTTTCTTTTAAATTTTCTGTAGAGTCAAAGGGGAATACCAGAAATAATAATTCTTCAAAGGGCGTTTAAATTCAGTCACATAGATGCTTTAACTTCACGTTCAAGGAAGGATTGCTTTAACTGTTTAAATTCACAGTAACAGAAGATGGCATCTCAATGCCTTTGCATATCGAGTGATATGAAGATGAGATATGAAAGGTTATGTAAATTTAAAAGTTTTTTTTTTTTTAAATGGAAACTCGGTGATAAATTGTTTGTGATATTTTTTTTTGGATATTTTTTTGGACACTTTGTATGATTTAAAATTATTGTTGTTTGGGGAAGTGTTGATTGTTTAAGATTTTGAGGCATCTGTCTTTTACAAATCACTAGTTGTTTGTTATTTCAGGAGGTGTGGTTTTCTTTGCGGATAGTAGTTAGTGATGGATGTCTCTACTGTTGGTTTAACAATTAAGCTATGTCAGGTTTTTGCACTTGAAATAAATAAATAAATAAATTCAATACCCTAAAAAAATTTCAATGTTCCATAATGATAAAATTTATAAATTTATAAATTATTAAAAAATTAATATACAAAAAACAAAAAAAATAAAATCCCAAAAACATATCAATAACAAAATAAAAGATCTTAATAATTATGAATGTACATCTAAAGACTAAATATGCTCATCATTACATATTACACTATTATTATTTATATAATATCATTTTACATTCTTACACTGTAAATCTAAAAGTAAATTACTAAATTGAATATATCATTTGGCATTATGCAATGTTACATTTAAATTAAATTAATAAATTAATCATTTGACAATTGAAATTCATCATATAACAATGACAATGACATAATGTTGAAGTCTAAAATAGCCAAGAATACTAAACTAAAAATAAACATATTAAGTATTGAGAAGTCAAATACTAATAAATTTTTCAAAAAAATATGAATAAATATTAAGTTTTAATATAATTTAAGTCTTTGTTGTGTTTTTAATTTTTATAAGTTGTAAATTTTAATATAATATAATATATTTATTTATTTTGTTTCATTTTTAATTTTTTTGGTTTAAAATTTTAATATAATTTAATTAATTAATTTATTTACAAAATAAAAAGTTTTAAATTTTAATATAATTTGTTTTTTTATTTTTTTTATTTTATTTTTTTATTTTTAACGTTTTATAAAAATTATTAGAAAAAAAATAGAGATGCATATGCCTCCTCCAATGTCACCACCCCGGAGTCTCAGAAAAACGCCCAAAGAAAGAGAAAAAGTCCAGAACTTCCAATAGACTACGACCTTATCTCCTGCAGAATCACTGCAGAATCAAAGTACAACTCTGGAAACTCCCAGGAATGTACAAGAGATGCTAATAAAACATACAGAGCTGTAATGGGATTCCACCGATACCAGTAATGTAGAGAAGTACGGAGCTGCCCATTGATTCCTTACAATGAAGAGCATCCTAGAACCTTTAAAACTAGGATTTTTTTTTATATTTTGGTGATTATATTTTTTTGGGTTATATGTTATTAAATGTGGTTGATTTTTAGCGACTATTTAAAATTATTAAATGTAGTTGAGTATATACTGTTCACTTTTAGATTTAAATTCGCTTAAATTTAATAGTGGCCAATATGTATCTCCTAAACGTCGTTGGGCATACACTGTCTACCAGTGAGATTTAGATTTAAATCTAACGAGAAGATTTATATGCCTATTAGCATTTAATATCATATAGCCCAAAAATATATATATCACCTTGAGAAAATTTGTGTACAAATATAGAATGATTGTCAATTGAACTATCTGTAAAAGTTGAGATAAGTATATCACTTTAAAATTAATTTGTTAAAACATATCACTTTAAAATTTTGATATAAAACAGGTCATTTTAAAAAGTTGAGGTAAGTATTCTCGAGTATTTTCAATTTTTTTTAATTAAATGAGTTTTGTTTAAGATAAATGATTAAAATCCTATATATTAATTATTTAATTTAAATGTAATTACTTAAATGTAGGGTTGTTTGAAAGGGGTTTTTGTTATTATTTGTATTATTGAAATATTTTTTTAGTTATATTGCTAAGTTCTAATTTAATTTTATTATTATAATTATTTTTCTTGCTGTTTTTTTCAGCTATTTTCAGTTATTAGACTTATATCCCTGGGTTAGTATGATATTTTAGATGAATAAATTCATTACATTTACCAATCAATTTAAATTATTATTATTATTATTATCTATTTTTAAGATCAAGGCCAACCCAGACACCATATTGGTGTATAAGACCCCCTTGTTTGTGGAACAAGGGGCCCATCTTTGCACAACTATTTCAATGCTAAATCTACTAAGGCATACATATTCTACCCCTGTAACACCCTATTTAATTTCCTTATGCTATTTTAAAAATATACATTTGACTTTTTAAGTAAATAGAGATTAACGAGTATGTTAATCAGTTGATGAACAAGATTTATTTCTTTCTTCTGAATTAGGAATTACTTTATGGTTTTGTTTACATAACTGATGGTAATTTTTTCCCAAGATTCCAAAGTAGTTAGACTAAAGAAGTTTTCTCCTTTGAGGATAAAAAGGAAATCCCAGAGAGGAGAAGGGCTTCTATGAAATTAAAAGTGAACAGTTAGTTGGTTGTACAGTGAGAGTGGTCCAGAGTTGGTCGATACCAGTGGAACTTTGCAACCTCACACTAGAGAGAGGCTGGACAGAGGTCAACTTTGCAACCTGACACTAGAGAGAGGCTGGACAGAGGTCTTGAGGTCCTTCTCCAGTAGAATGAGATTGGTCCAGAGTTGGTCGATACCATTGGAACTCTGCAACCTGACACTAGAGAGAGGCTGGACAGAGGTCTTGAGGTCCTTCTTCAGTAGAACTGCTAATCTAGTCTACTCTGGTGAGGAGCACGTGGGGAGCTGAGGATGTAATTGCCTCTCTCATGGTTGGGAGGTTACCATCAGTTTTGGTTAACCAGAGATAAGTATTTTAATCTCAAATAAAATAGAAAGAAAATATTTATTGGTAATATTTGTTAGCAAATGTTTATCTCAATAATTATGTGGTTGTAGGCTACAGTAAATGTATATTCAATAAGACAACAAGTAGATCATGTACAGTAAGATAACAATTATCTTTTCAGTAGGACTGTAATTATATATTTTAATGAGATAAGTGCACTTACAGTGAGACTGTAATTATTATGCAAGTGATTTTATAACCAATAAATCTAGTAAGGCTACAATTATTTGATTCTATGAAGTTTAGTTGCCTAGCTTAACCTGTGTGAAATGAAGTTCCATGAGAAACTAGATATTAGTGTGAAAGATCAAGGATATCAAACTGTTTGTGTTAAAAATCAGAGAACAGAGAGGAAAACCCTCTACCTAACTAAAGTAACAAAGGAATCAAAAAGACTTTCATGGACAAGGAAAATAATTAATTATATACTAAATCGAAGGATGGTCCGGCCCAATGCCAAAAATTTTAGCTTGGAAATTGTTTCATTTTAGTTGCTAAGCTTGAAAAGAAATACACAAAACAATAACATCAAGATAATAGCACAACATAAAACTCAAAATCATGAGAAGGAGCGTTATACAACATAGAATATTAAACACGAAAATATATTAACCGTGAAAGATGCTATGGGTTTACATTAAACTTGGAAAATGCATCACGCAGATGAACGGAAAGACGAAAACCCCACAGGGTAACGGACAACCATATGATAATTTGAATATAACATCATAGACAAAGGCTAAATACTGCACTATACAAACATTAAGGAAAATTAAACCCTAATAGAACTGAGACTACAGGGGATACATATATACATTACATCTTAAAAACCAACAATTCTACTATGAAGTTTGGAGAAAGAACCAAAGGGAATTTCTTAAAAACAAATAGGCAAAATTGTCGTATTAATTATGTAGAATCTCGCTATCAAAAAAAATTATACAGACCATGTTCCAATCCTTTTAAATTAACTATACATATCATGACAAACCCTTCGAGGGTTAAGAAATTTCAACAGAAGGACTGAACCTAAAAGACCTTCGTAATAATTTAACGGAAGGACTGCTACAAAATCTAAGAAATTTAAGCCACATAGTGAGTAGTCCAAGTAAGGACTAAGATTTCAACAAAAACCTGAAGAGAATTTCCTCCGGGAATTCCAGTAGTACTTGGTAATGTCGCAAGCCAAGTAAGAAGCCGAGAGAGGGTTTTTGATATTAGAATACACTTATAGCAAGGGAATTCATGCCCATACTTGCAACACAACAATGCAAGTTAGAAATAAGGAGTATGTATGTTGTAGAACACGATATAAGTATTAATACACAGAAAATAAACTTAAAATAAATTCTTACCTAACAAAACTTTAAACTCAACCATGAAGACCTGAGACAGTTTTCAAATGACATGGTGAAGGGTTGAGTGGACTAAGAATTCAAAAAAAAAAATCGACATCTTTAGCTAAACGAGAAAACACAGAGAATTAGAGATTACTTGCTTCGGCCATATCGTCATTGGAACATCTGCTTCTAGGGCAAGAGAAGTGGATTAAACCAGTAACGAAAACCCCCAAATAACCATGGAAATGTAAATCCATTTGAGAGACAGAGAAAAAAACGGACAAGAAGCAATGGCTCCTATCATGCAAATGTCGGCTCATTTTTTATGGGTTAAGAACTCCATAGAACTGTAAAATCAACCTTGCTTATTTGCAGAAGAACAAATGAAAACTCGTCACCTCAAGGTCGAGAGAGGTATGACTGTGTAAGCTTCACTCTTCAGGACGAAGACCCAGAGTTACCACTGCGGACAGAGGAGTTGCTGAGCACCTGCAGAGTCGAAGCGGTGGCAAATGGCGAAGGTAGTTAGGGGTCGGGGGTAAGGGTAATACCCTAACCATCCCATTCCAAAACCTCAATCGTTGATCTATATCCTAGCGCACGGTGGAGATCATTCCAGGTGTTGAGCAAACAAATGACAACAGATTCGAGCCTATGGTAAACAGTTGTTTCATGAATTCCATGTGAAATGACTCATGGCGATTAATATAATCTAAGTTTTGTACATGGAGATTAATACAATCTAAGTTTTGTACAAGGTACCAAACAAAATAATTTATATGAAGATTCGTTCCGAATTTATAAATGTATGAAACCATATTCCCAATGATCAATTTCGAGGGAAATTATAATGTGGAATCTCGAGTCCACATCCCGAGGAGTAAATAAAAGTAAACCACATTCTTTTTATTATGGTAATGACATGTCAAAAGTAATATATATATATATATATATATATATGTTATGTGTAATGTAAACATAGATTAAAAAATTTATGGTTAGACATTACATCCTTTGGTTTTGAACCCTTAACCTCTTAGGAGGAAACACATGCTCTTAACCATTAGGCCCACTCAATATCATTTTATTCATAATTACGAAACCAATTGTGATAATAATTTTTGGGAGGTGGGCATTCAAACTTATCATTTATATAAATGCATTGTTAATAAACTTGACTTGGTAAAATAGTGGAAGAGTAAAATCCATCTTATGTGAATAGTGATGGTTTTTTGAACCATGGTTTGGTAGCCGTATGCTTTTGTGCCCATTGGTTTTGATGTAATACCATGGAAAAACTATATTGAAATAACATATTATCATGAATACTCTTAAGATGAATCTTTTAAATGATATAGGTAATTCATCTTGGTGTATCTTCAACAATGATGCAAGGAACATCCTACAAGAGATAAAACAATCTTTCTAAACAATGAGAAAATCTATCATAACTCTTATCAAATCAACATTGAGTAAGGATAGTATTACCAAAAACAAAGTTTGAGTTGAAATTGAGAAAAAAAATATTCGAATGGAGATTAGATTTTGTTAAATTTGTAATCTTTAATACTGATGAATCTATATCATTACCATCTATCTGTTTCACTTCTTTTTATTTCATAATATTACCTTATTATTATAAATGGTTTAACTCCGTTTTTAATTTTTAATTTTTTTAATTTAATTTACACTTCTAACTTGTTATTAAGGAGATTCTGTCGGTTCAAATATCTATTTTGAAACCATGTAAAACTTTACTTTATCTTGTTCATTAATGTAAACCAAATTAATAATAACCATCGTGAAGTCGATGATCATGTTTTCTTATTTTCTTATTTTATATATATATATATATATATATATATATATATATATATATATATAATTTTCATCGACAAATATTTAAATAAATTACAACTAATGGTAAAATCATAATTAGTTCAATTATGAGTTTATTGGCCAACAAGGTCAATGGCCACTATCCCAACTCTAAAGATTTGCAGTCTCTAATTTTTTTTTTCCCATAATTATTATTGATTTTTTTTCTTATGAGGGATACTTCTTTTGCTAGCAAGAGATAAACTTGCATTTAAATTTTTACTGAAAATTTTAAAAGGAAAATTTATCTTAAAGTTTAGAAACTTTGGGGAATACATAATATGCAATTTGTAAAATGTTTGGCAATGTTTTTGTAAAAGCATTCAAATTTCTAATAATTTTATATAGTTTCTATATAAAATTTTGGTCATTTTTTAAGGTAAAACAATTTTATGTTATAAATTTGGGCAAATAATTTTTAGAAAAAATGGAAAGTAACCAGTCTTCTTTTTGGAAAACACATGGAAAATTAGCCCACTTGCTAATATTAACCCCTAAAATTTTCCCTTCCAAAAAAGTTGTTTTTCATCTCAATTTCACTAACAAAAACCTTTTGTATAGTGGTTATTCACTATTCTTTTATTTTACATGTATATATTGTGAATTTGCATAGTTTAAAAGAAAAAAGAGCAATAATATTAATATATTTTACGATATGTTAGGATTAGAAAATATTAAGAAACATAATTAATTTGTTTTTTCAAAAGTTAATGACAAAATTTTTGAAGCAAATAAAAGATGCATTTGTGAAAATTTTAGTCAACATGTTTTGAGTGGCATATATTGAATGGTTGACAAACAGTCCTAACAATGTAGCCCTATCCTCACTTGCTTAGATTGTCTTGGTTGTGAGTATCACTTGACCTTGATACATTGTATGTGTCATTAAACTAGACAATGTTGTTTTGGGCATCCTTATGTTGATTGTAGATTCTAGGAATATCTTGGAACCAAGGTCAGAAGAGGTCAAACAATTGACCCCTCTCATGACCATCAAATTCCCAAATATTCCTGAAATATGCAATCAAAATAAATTCATCATGAAGTCTTTGAAATTCCAAACCTGTACTAATCCATGGTTTATGGCATATGTATCCCCCATACCAGGATGGATGCAAAGTACCCAATACCATATTCAAAGATGTAACATGTTATATCTTGAATTTGGCCAAAGTGTCAGAATGCATGTACAATAATCTATATCCACCATGTAACGATTGGCCCGTTACATTGTGGATGTAGATTGCCCTTGTAAGATGGCCTCATATTAATGCATTATTTTTTAATCCATTGAATCTGTAGCAATTTTGTAGTACTACAATGGAAATGTATAAGATATTGTGACTTCCAAGTCATTGTGGCTTCTTATATTGAGTTTTGCATTCTCTCCTTCCTTCTCAATGCAAGGTTTTTACAACTTGCAGGTACAGTTGCATATTTGTGGAAATATATTCTAGATGCATTCAACTTGGAAGAATTTACCCTAAATATTCCTTTTATGATTTGTTTCTTGCTCAACTGATCATTCCATATGGCATGCATTCTAATTCTTCTCCTCTCATAATATCTTATTCTTTAATTTCTCTCTTCATATTGTCAAGATCATTGTCTCGTCCATATAGGAATGCTTTGTTTTAGCATATAGATTTTACACAGCTTCTTTTGTTGTACAGAATCCCTGATCTTGCAGGGAGGATTGTAGAATTTACACAACTTCTTTTGTTATAAAACGTATTGATCACATCATTTATAGATATTTTATGCCTCAGTATATGAAATGAAGAGAATGTGGCCTATTATTTGATATAATGCACACAAGTGAAAAGTAGGTTGGTGAGACCATATGAAGATGGAAATTTCACATACCAAATTGGTGTCATGGTTGCGATGGGATTTTTTTTTAAATGTTAAAAAACATACTAATCACATCATTTATAGATATTTTTATGCCTCAGTATATATCTTGTCAATATATTCATCTAGTCATAGTGTCTCAGGTCAATCTCATAGAAATCAAAACAAATAAAGTTGAAACAAGGAGATGGGAGATGACAGAATCAGACCATGAACGTATTATGGAGACTTGCATTCCTATGAGCCATTGGCCATATGAGTAGATGATGCAAATGTACAGCCTTGAAGCCAAGTCTATAGCAGTCAAGTGTAATCTATTCTAGTATAAGAGATCTCAAATGTATGATTTTTGTAATCTATAAATGTGGCAATTTAATACTCTTGTAAATTTGTAATTTTGATTATAAAAATGTTTCCCTCTTATATAGGATGGATTCATAATGGTGTACATATACATTATTTAAGATTTAGTTTCCTTGAGGCGCTTAAGTTTCTAAAGTACACCAAATTTCAATGAGGATTTATTTTTAGGGATAAGATCCTTATGTGAACCCTATAGGTCTAAGATTTAATTAAAATTTAGAATCAATTGGGATTTAGATTTATATTTAATTAAAACTTTTCATCTTAAATTTTTTAAATGTCATGTGTATAGTATTCATGTTGAGCATGCAAGAAATTTGATAGATCTATATACATGTCATACATATTTGGCTTCTAGAAAATCCATTTCAGTATGTAACAACCAAGTTGATATAGTATTTTACTTAAAATGGAAATTCAACAATCTAGACTATGAACAACATTGAAATATTTTTATGTTATTAATAAACATGTCATGTGTCAATTTGATATAAAACATGGAAAGAGTTACACACATGCTTCATATTGGATTGTAAAAAGTGCAACAAATATATATATATATATATATATATATATATATATATATATATATATATATATATATATATATATATATATATATATCATGTTATGACTACTAAGATCTTTTAGATAACCTCAAAATAAATAAAATCGAATAAAACTTATTTGTTGTCTACATATTGACATCTAAATTAAAATCATTGTAATTTAACATATATTGATTGTGCACTAAAAGACACTTTCTACAAGGCAATATGACAAATAAAATTGTTATTTTGTAAAATTTTACTTCTTGAATATGCTTAATTGAAGGCCTTAAGATAAGGAAATGATTGAAATACTTGAATGAACAAGTAAATTTAGGAAAACGCATAAAATTATAGAAACATATCATTAATTGTTTAAATTAACATACATTGACTCTACTATAAGTCCCTTTCTAAAAATTCAATATTAAATTGATGTACATGATAATTTTAGTTCATTTTTAAGTATCAAAGTGACTTGCATCATAGTGAGATTGTACTTATTTCCTTAGTCTATAAAACTAGAATTCAAAATTGTTATTTTATAAAATTTTACTTTTTGAATGTTCTCAATTGAACATCTTAATTTAAGGAATTGATTGAAATATTTGATAGCCAATTAAATTGAGTAAAGTTCATAAAATTATATAAAATTATCTAAAAACATATCATTAATTATTTTTTGGTATATTAAATTCTAATACTTATGACTTATATCATGTGTTATGACTAAGCTCTTGTAGATGACCTCAAAAGAAATAAAATTTAATAAAACTTATTAGTTGAACATTACTAGTTGAAGACATCTTTTAAAATTGAATTTAAAATGTATTTCAATCTTATTCATGTTTTTTAATTGAACCCTGAACATATATTTTAGTTCATTTTAAGTATCAAAGTGACTTGCATCATAGTCTAGGATTGTATTTATTTTCTTAGTTTATTTCCTTAGAAGTAAAAAATGTTATCTTGTTAGTTATGTATGACTATAAACTATCCATATGAAAATATATCCAAATTACATTATACCTGAATATCCACAAACTGAAATAATAAGCATCCATAAACTGAAATAATGTTCATGCCTCCATAAAATTTCCAGGTATGAAAATATAAAAAGTTTGTACATCACATGTGAATGTGCCTTATGAAATGAGCCTAAAAATATACAAACTATCTATGATCCACTCTAGAAAGAATCTATTCTAGAACTCTTATGTGTGTTCCGCTGCGCAGAATTAGCGTCCATAATCTGGTACTGCAATATAACACATTCAAATTCACATCAATTAGAGAATTATTTGTACAAAATAAATAATCTGGAAATAAATTATTTTGAAATATTCATTTAAATAGCATCCTACTTGTGACTCAATCGAGTGAAAATGGAAGTTTGGTGGGATGGGGGTATGATCAATCTGGGTTTGGTGCTCCCTTGCATGTGGCTCAATTCCTCCATACCCAACATCCCACTCATGTGTCCACATAATTGCAGTATCGACACCCCTCTGCATCTGGGCTTGTGTACATAATGGAAAAGGAAAATTATAATTAGTTTATGAATTAATTAGCATGCATACATGTAACTTAAAAAAATATATATATTGAAATATTAGGAATAAAAAAATTCTCCTCAACTATTAGTCCATGAGTGTTATGAGATGGAGGTGGAGGTGGAGGAGACTAAGCCATGGAAACATGCAATAGAGGAGGCTTCTCTGGCTGGTCAACTTCCCCCTAAGATGACCTCAAAAGCTCATCTGTGTAGCTGGGTTATGCCTACACGCTATCATGAAATTTTTAATATAAATTCAATATTATATGAACTTATTAATATAAATAATGTAAAATTTGATGATAAGAGTCAAAATTTCCATATATATATGTACCTAGTCTTCATTGTGTGGGCTATTCACCCTCCAAGTGTCACGAATGATATCACGATACGTAAGTGCATATGAGAAAATTTGGTCATGCCCTAGTCTCTTGAGATATGAATCATCATGTAATGAAACCGGTGGGCCATGAGGAAATGAAGGTGTACTTCTAATCTCTCCATGCAGTGAGACATGTCTAATTGCCAATTTCCTCTCCATCCTTTCTACAATGGAATGCCTAGCCTTAGCAACAAGTTGTGATGAATACTCTAGCTTCGTCGACAAACCACACTCCGAGTTATTGGTGGAAATAACCTCATAGGTGGTTCTACATGCGCAGGGTCCCTAAGAGCTCTGACATGTTCATAAATATGTCCTGAGCTGGGTCCATAAAACATAGATATGATGTTGGTGTAATCTGGCCTAAAATTTAGCACAAAATTCGCACATATATGTCTTGCAAAGGTAATAGGGAATTGATCATGGTGGGAGAACTGGCCCCAAAATCTAATGAATGGATCATAAAAAAAAGAGGTTGCATCAACATTCTTAAAATATTTTAGTGGAATCAAACCAACATGTCTAGCATGATAGTCTGGAGGGATGTAAAACAAATCCCCACAAATATCAATGTTCTTGATGGTGTCTTCACCACCTTCCAAGTATGTGGGCTTATAACCTCTAGACTCATAATCCTATGTATGGAATATAAGATGTGGATTTGTGGGCCCACCCTTTGGTATGTCTCGATCAACCTGTTGATGTTATCTAACATTAGAGACAAACTACACCTAGTATATGAACTAGCAGACATTTTATCCAGCTCTCATGTGATCCATGTTTGTTAGGTCATCTTTCCATATAGGGATAGGCACTACACTTTGATCCTCGTCTTCAACCTGTTGATGGTCTACTAATCATAAAAATAATTATATATATATATATAGATATATAAGAAACTAGAAGCATAAGAACATATAAATTAAATTCAAACACATCATTGAAGATGATTTAGAAATTAAATACAATTTTAAGACATAAACACATATATTTTAAAGAGGATTTAAAATGTAAGATGAATACCTGTAACATGTGAAGAAGGTCCACTATCCATAGCAAGATCATCAACAAAGAAAAAAATACTACCTCTGAGACTCTGACTGGTGTCATAGGGAGTATCTATGAGTGGAATAAACACTCTAGTATGGCTATGAAATTTATCCCAACCATGTATAACAGATCCCCCAACACTTCGATTTGATGTGGTTGGGGGCTGTATGGGAGATGGCTCTACAAATTACATAAAATACATATAAACTAATCCAAGAAAAAAATGTTGACATAGAAAGAATGTTGACAAGAAAACCATTTATACACTCAAGTAGAATAACCTAGGCTAAAGTCATAAACTAAATAGAGTGTCTTTTTTGATAAATTATTAACCAAAGTATTGAGTTCCACGTAAACACAATCGAAAAATGTGATAAAGTCTAGGTTACACTTTTTCCCATTAATAAATAATGCATTTTATTCATAGATAATAAATATGTAAATATACGTAAAAAAATGAAATAAACCTATTTGAAAAACTAATAAAACTTCATGCCAACCAAGTACTCCATAAGACAATTTCTTATAATGTTTGATTTTGACACATGACATGTACTAGGTGTAAGCACATGAAAACATTGTTTCTCGTAAGACACACTACATAATGAAACAATATCGTACAATTTAGAAAATAGTCAAAATTTTTATATATTCACTTTAAATGTGCTTTTCATCATGAATTTAATGTATGTATCAATGATGGATTGTTGGAACTTATATATATATATATATATATATATATATATATATATATATATATATATTCTAGTTATGCTATGTTGTGTTATATAGTTAAATAAAAATACAAGAAGTGTAAGCTACAAAATCACTATTCAATTTAAATTTAATATGGGTGGGAACTAAGAGATATATAGTTGTCATGTATCATTATATTAAATAATTCTACAAATATGAGTAATGGAAATTTTAAGTAAAATTATAGTTTATAGATGTCTTAAAAAATTTGTTGCACATCACCCATTCTATGTTATTATGAAGAAAATGTTATGTTAAATAATTATAAAATTATGTTAAATGTTTATATATGTGTGAGAAATGTTATAGCTATAACTATGTTATATATAGTTATGTTACATGTTATGTTATGTTATATAATTATATATCTAGTACTTATATTGTATATATATAATAGTTATAGTTATGTTATATATATATATATATATATTCTAGTTATGCTATGTTGTGTTATATAGTTAAATAAAAATATAGGAAGTGTAAGTTACAAAATCACTATTCAGTTTAAATTTAATAAGGGTGGGAACTAAGAGATATAGAGTTGTCATGTATCATTATATTAAATAATTCTACAAATATGAGTAATGAAAATTTTAAGTAAAATTACAGCTTATAGATGTCTTAAAAAAATTGTTGAGCATCACCCATCTTATGTTATTATGAAGAGCATGTTATGTTAAATAATTATAAAATTATGTTAAATGTTTATATATGTGTGAGAAATGTTACAACTATAACTATGTTATATAGTTATGTAATTATGTTATATTATATAATTATATATCTAGTTGTGTTGTATATATATAATAATTATAGTTATGTTATATTTTACAACTGTGTGTGTGTGTGTGTGTGTGTGTGTTTTGTAAGCTTGGAAGGACTACATCTTCATCATGTCCAATATATCACCCTCATCAGGGCAGGGAATTGAACTTGTGACTTCACATCGTGGAGTGCCCTAATAGAGTACCTAATCACTGTCTATCCAAGACCCTGTGGACTATATATAAACATGTTAAATGTTACATGTTATAGTTATATATATGTTAGTTATGTTATATATAACTTTATGTTTTGACACACACACACACACACACACACATATATATAGTTAATAAAATTTAATTAAATAAAAAAAAAAATTGTTTTGGATTTTTAATTTAGTTAATATTTTATTTAAGTACAATTGTTTTATAAAAAAATTACTATATTATTATTAAAGGATATTTACTAGCAATTGCACCTAATGTTGCAAAGGAAACGCC